>VZRZ01008316.1:284534-407133 GCA_013398175.1 Climacteris rufus | reverse complement strand
GGTTATTTTAGAAAATAAAGCAAACGCAGCAGCTGTGGGTGCTGTGGTGTCAGTCCAGTGAGACAGGGCAGTTGTACTGGTGGAAAATCAAACAAATGAACACAGTGCACAGATAGATATTTTTGTGGAGATGAACATTTTTTGGCATGTCTGATCTCCTTTGCTCACTATTGCTCAAATCACTCGGCAAAGGGCCTCAGAACCTGTCAGCAGAGAAATCTTCCAAAGGAAAAAAATACACAACTGTTTCTCTTCTCCCCTGGCAGAGTCCAGCACTGAGACACTCTCACTCACTATAAATAGAGGTTCTCCACTGATGTCCAAGGGAAGTGTAAAGCCATGCCATTAAGGAAACCCAGTCCCACACGACGTGCTTGGATGGACACTGTGTTCAGGCAACTTCTGTTACAACAGCCCCACTCTGCATGTCACGCTTTTCTCGTGGTCTGTGATGTTATCTGTCAGTCAGCCTTCTCTGTGATGATATATTCAGAAAACTTGTCATTTAAACATTCAGATATTCATGTGTTGCAGTAAATCAGGCTGACAGACAGCTCTGGAACTGAGGCACAGCGTTTAATCACAGCATAGATGCAACAAGCAGAACCATCGGTCCAGATGTCCCATGGTACCTTACTAATTGCCTTATTTTTAATATACAGTCATCTCCTTGCAACTTGTATTCCCTGTATCCGCAAGCACTTGCTGTCAAATGATCCTGAAAATAATTTCATTCCATGTCTTCAAACCATCCCAGAAGTCCCACATTTGCCAGAAAGAAATTGGCTGCTTGGTGGGATTTTGGGGTGGATGACTGTGGATGTATTTACCTGCCTGCAGGTAACTCTGTAGCCAAGTGACCACTTCTGCAGCTGACAGTCATAGCCCTCGTTCCATCAGTGCAGCTCCCTTGGGAGAATCCTCTGCTTAATGCTATTAATAGTGTGCACGTGTGTGCTCCAAGTATCTGTAGCTACAAGAATATGACATGTTGGCAGGGCAGGGGTTGATCCAAGGAGGTTGCAAATGTCTGGTGTCCAAGAGAAAACAGGAAAGGACTCTTTACCAGGTCCCAAACCCAGTGTTTTTCTGCATAAAGCAGGGCTGGAAGCTGAAAGAGTTAATGGGCAGTGGCTCTGCAGAAGATGTTGATGGAGAAGGAGAAGCTCAGCCCCTCTCTCCTCGGGTGTCTCCCACTGCTATCGGGTATCACCTCCCGTACGCGCGTGCTCGGAGCAGGGAGACAAAAATTGCTATTGACAGAAGTGCCCCGCAGACAGGGCCCTCTGCTGCAAAGCTGCTCCAGTCTGGAGTGGTGGAAACCTATTTTAAATGACAACAGAGCAGTAATGCTACGGGAAGATCTCCTCGTGTGGAGTTTTCAGGATTAGGGCAGGGAGAAAACAAAAGTACAGCCTGTGTTGACAAATATTGTCAGACGTTCGAGGGCTCTGTTTTTCAGTGCTGATTTGTGCAAACACTTCCAGGGCATCAGGGAATGTTGTCATTGAGAAACACTGTCCACAGGAAATGGCTGTTTTCAAAGACATGGCTGATGGTATGACAATGATGGGATCATGTAATGCATGGGCACAAAATTAATAAGCATTTGCATCCTAAGCATTAACCTTCACTCTCAGTCATCAAAAATAAAAACCCAGCGAACAATCTGCAGTGGTAGAGGCAGGATTATTACAGGATTATTTGAGAAAGAGCTAGGAGAAGGCAGTATGTCATCACAATTTGGGATCACTACTTTGATTTGCTGTTGAAAACTCCATGTATTTTGAGATCTCAAACCCCAAAACAAAGCTCACTCTTCACTTAGGCACTACAGTTCCCTCCCTTATCACATTATCTGAGTACATCACACTCTAATTATAGTTGTCTGAACAACACTTTGTGAGATTGGGAAGTAGTAACCTTGTCAGAGAAGCCCTTGAACACAGAGTAGAACCAAGTCAGAAATGCTTTTTAGTTCTTAAATGCCAGCTAAGTATGCTGCAACCACTGGGAAAAAAATGTTCTTATACCATCAACAACACTTCAGAAAATTTACCTCTTCATTATCATTCATGCAGATCCTAAAGTCCTGGCTCAAAATTCAGAACAAAGTCGTTATTATTATGAGGGAAAAAATGCATTCTAATATTTGTATTTCTAAAATCATCATTAAAAACATATCAGTAATCATTCAAAGAAAGGAGTAATACTTACAGCATCTCAGTGGGATGTTATATCTAACTCTCAAGAGGTATCCAGAAGTGCTTCTCAATATTTTAGTATCTGTTAGGCAGTGATTGCAGTTTATTTATCTCTCTCTAGTGGGTACAGCAGTAGGAGTTAAATATTCCATCTTCATCTCCCAAGGATGTAAGGGACTGATCCCCAAACCCAAGCAAGGAAGAAAATCTCTCCCCCACATCACATCCTGGGGTAGGAAATGGATTCTCGTGCCTTAGTGAGTGTGGACCAGTGGCCACATTTGTCTGCACATTTCTTCAGGGCAGCAGCTGTGAAACCTTTGAGAAGAGCTTCAAGGAGCTCAGCCCTTGTGCAGATGCTGCAGAATAGTTATTACTGAGTTTAATTGAGGCATTTCCCTTTCTGCCACCTCTGCCATTCCATGACTTTTACTCGTTTGCATCGCTTTACATGCCAGGGAATGGAGACAGATATTCCACCAAATCCCAGCTTTGCTTTTTTTTTTTAATTTTTATGTCTAAATAGAACTCAGACTCTGCTGTTGTGCTTTTAGAGCTGACCACTGCTTCAGTAGTTTCTCCAGCTAGTTTCAATTTTTCCCAAATCTGAGTTTCAAAGTCTATCATTATGGGAAAAAAAGGTATTGTTACTTTTCCTAGCAAACTGTTTTTTCTGATACTTTGTGGATTGAAGGAACCCTCAATACCCTGTAGATCACCAGAGTTCTTGACAGCAACTTCAAGCCTCACTGAGGGTTTAATAAGCTGCTGCTGAATTACATTGCACTTGTTAAGTTTAGGGGGAAAAGTTATCTAGTCTGCTGCTGTTATTAGCTCTCAAACACCACAGACAGTGGAGAGGACTCTGAACCAACACCTGTGGTCTGAACTACATCAAAAATACTGGGAAGAATATTTTTAATTCCTAGGTTTTGATACAGATCTGAATTTCACAGTCATTTGCTATTTCTATAAAAATCTGGCCAGAATGACCCCAGTATTCCCAAACACTGGAAATAAAAAGGAACTCGCACACTCATCCAGAATTTTTTTGGGGACTGATTATCCTGGTTTTCACCTCTGCTAGTCTTGCTAATACTCTTTCATGTGAGAGGCTCTAAATGTAAGAGCCAGGAAATGAAGGTCTCATCACTCCTGTCCTGCTGGTGCATCCCAGCCCTACAGTGGAAGGAATGACTTCATGGCCTCTGTGAAAGTTCTGCTGAGGGGCCCATTTCACTCAGCAGTTTAATTATGTCAATCCATTTTTACAGAGCCCAAATCCCTCAATCAGTCCATCAGTGCTGCAACGCAAGAGGCTTAGGAAACATTTCAGTCTTGCAGACTTCTCGTCTGTTAAGTGAGTTTCTGGAACTGAGGTGTTTATTTGGGCTGTCGCCCGTGGCCACACTCTGTGAGCATGCAAAAGGAGCCTGTGGTGGGAGGCAGAGCTCTCTCCTTCAGGCATCTCCCTGTCTGCACTGGGAGCTCTGTGACTGTGATATTTCTACTTTGATATCAACCTTAACATTTGTTGGAGAATCATAGAAACATGGACTAGTTTGGGTTGGAAGGAACATTAAAGCTCCTCTCGTTCCACCCCCTGACGTGGGCAGGGACATCTTCCACTGTCCCAGGTTGCTCCAAGCCTGTCCAACCTGGCCTTGGACACTTACAGGGATGGGGCAACCACAGTTTCTCTGGGCAACCTGTGTCAGGGCCTCCCCACCCTCAGAGACAAGAATTTCTTCCCAATATTCCATCTAACCCTGCCCTCTGTCAGTTTAAGAAGGACACAGAGTACAACACCTACAGACTGCAGGTGCAGACTGAGAGATGGCCCCACCTATACACACACAAGCAGAGTCTTTGAAAAGCCTGTTTCCCCAGAAAATTAGGACGGGAAGATGATTTAATTTTTTTTTTCTGCAATAAATAGAGAGGATAAAAATCATACTCCAAATGTATTTCCTGTAAATTGGCACACCATAGTGGAGAGGCTCAATGAAATGACCATCCAGTCTCAGAGGCTCTGCAGTGCTGGGAGTGATTTCATTTCATCGCATGAACTGCCACGAAAATAAGCACTGGGATCTTTAAAATCTGAGTTTTGGGTTGCCTTGCCAGAGAGCCATCAGGAGCAAGAGACCCCCTGATGACAAGCACAGGGATGCACGGGCACACAGGCTCAGCAGGAGCAGTCCCAGCTGAAGAGCTCTCCCCACCTGGCAGCCAGGACAGGTGTGTCACTTCCAGATGTGACATGAGCCACTTACATCTTGTTCACAGCCTTTGAAGTGCTGTGCAGAGAAAGCCTGAGCCGTTGCTGCAATTAGAGCCGATACATCATTTACGGGAAGAATTAAATGCGCTGTAGTAGCAAACCTGCAGTTGACACTCACAGGGTGCAATTTAAATCCTCCGGATTAGTAATTCTTTTGAGATCTTTGTAATCATTGGTAATAGGTAGTGAAATAAATCCATATTTATATCCTACAGACTGCAGCTGCGCTTCTGTTAAAGTAGTATTAACTGATGGGTTTTAAATCCTTCTGCCAGCTCAAGCTGTAAGCACCGAGGCTCCTGTGCAGGGGATAACTCAGCCTGGGTGATGTGTTCCCGGGCAGGGAAGTGCTGGTTAATGAATAATGAAAGCACCACGGCACAATCACAGCTCAGGGCTCACTCCTGCAGGAAGCTCTCTGGGGACAGGTCCCCGTGTAGCTCCCTGTGCCACAGCGACCCAACTGCAGCAAGACTATGAATAACAGGGATAGAAAAGAACACAAAATGCTCATGGAAAGCTTCACCTACGTGGACAAAGTGCTGACGTGTCCAGTCGAGCAAGGGGTTCATCTGGCCAGCTCTAGCATTGTCCCTGCAGGTATCAGGAGTGCACACTGTGCCTGGAGTTACTGCACAGGCTCCCAGTTAACTAAACAAATATGCCACGAAAAGCTGAGCCAACGTTGACTGGGACATATGGGTTTAAACTGCAGCAGGAAGAGATTTATGGACTTGTTTTTGCAGCCTAGAGAGTAATTGAAGAGGCCTCAGACAGTTCAGCATTTACCAGCTCTGATAAGGGAAGGCAGCACTTCACTGGGATGAGATGGGGAGGATGATGGGAGTGAGATTGGCACTTGGCTTTGCTGTGGAGCCCCAGCCATGGAGCAGGAACCCCGTGTGACAGTCACTCTGGGAACAAAAAGAAGCTTTGCAAACTCAGTATGCTTGTAAGATAAGCACAGTGCTGATAAAGTGAAGCACTTAGAGATTAAAAAACTCAAGAGAACAATATAAGTGGCTGAAGAAAAAAGCCCAAGAATCCTGGCTGTCCCTTCCTTCAGTCCCATCTGCCCAGAATTCATGACTTTAGAGATGGTTTCTTGACATGTTAAAAAAAAAAGCACTTTTACCTGGTTCTATTCCTCATGGGTTTTGTTTGCTTTGTTTTCCTTTAGGAATCTACAAAGGACATTGTTTCCGAATCAACCACTTCCCTGAAGACAATGACTACGACCATGACAGCTCAGAATACCTTCTCCGTAAGTGAACAGTGATACCTAACACACAGGATTCACAGGTGTGGCCTGAGGGACTTCCCTGGGTTCCCCTTTTGTAGAGAGCCACCCAAGTCTTACAGCAAGAGACTGGCCCAAACTGGGTTCCACAGACCAGTGGTGGCACATGCCCTGTTCATGCTGCAGTTGACACTAGCATCACCCTTGGGAACCCCCATTTCATGGAATCATTGCATCACAGAATGGTTTGTGTTCAAAGGGACTTTAAAGATCATCTGCTTCCAACCCTCTTGCCCTGGGGATTCAAGGATTTTTTCTAAGGGTTTCCTTCAGCCAGGGCAACGCTCATGATTTTGGTGCCTGTTCTCTAAACATCAGATGGCAAATTTTCAAATGAAAACTACAGCTATCATTCCCAGGATTGGCAAGGATATTCTACAGAGGGAGTATTTATTGGGTTAGTGTAACAAAACACATTTGAGGAGTGGGTTCCAGCCCATTAGGAAGCCTTTCCTAATGCTTAAACTAAACCTTTACACAAGCCTCAGCCTTTGCAGCTGCTGAGCCACCTCCCCCTGCAGTGAAATTACTGCATTGTAGGAAAGAAGATGAAATTTCTGCAGCAAACGGCAAAATCCCAGCATGAAGAGAGGCTGTGGCTTCTCTGCTGGTCAGCCAGCCCCTGCTGCTCCATGCTGGCATGTAATTCCCCCCACAAGTGATTTCATCCACCAACCTGGTGCTTGAAATAAGGGCAGTTGTTCCATCTACTCCACATGACCATTCTCTCAGCTGATGGAAGTCTTGGAACCCAATCATGAATCCTGCAAAGCTGGAGTTAGATTCCCCTTTGCAGAGGACTCCTTGTTTTGTTGTTCCTTCTGAACAAAAGAGCTGAGCAGTCAAGCTGAAAGCAGTGCCCTTTACCAGGGAGAGGAACTGCAGCTCACAAGGTGTTAGGCAATCAGGGAGTGGAGAATAACGCTGCTGGCAAGGCAGAAAATTCCTCAATTACAATATTAATTACCTGAAACACCACTTACAGAACCACTCTGCCCTTCTGCTCACTTCTGGGCAACAACTTCTAGTTGCTAAGATATGAAGAAAGAAAAAAAATCTCTAAAAAGTTCACTTCACCAGAAAACCCAGATGTTTTTTTCCTCTTTGCTCTTGTCGATTTAGATCAGTCATAGCACCCGGGTGACACGATTTCAGAGCTCAGGCAAAGGCAGAGTGTGAGCACAGTTGCATTTATCTTTCATACAAAGCCTTGGAACTAATGTTAAATTGATGCCAAGTCAGCTTTAGGAAACAAACATCATTAGTAAAAGGAAAGAGGAATTAAATAGCATCTTGATAAAAGCACATTATGCCTTCTTTATATGGAGAAAAGTGAGAACTGGGAAAAACAGTCTCCAGCTCCGTGGTAAGACATAAGATTGGTAAATTGTTTGTAAGTGTGCTTGTGATGGGTGTTCCTAAAAGCTGTTTGCAAAAAGTGACTAAGTACAGACCTTAAAAACAAGTTGGTCCAACCCTTTATGTCTTCTGCAAAATCAGTCTCTGGCGGCTCCCCCGCAGAGCAGAGCTCACCCTCACACAGTCTGCACGGAGACAAGGCTCCTTGGCTTTAACTTTCATAAGAAGAACTGCAGTTTCCCATGCACACAGTTGATTTAGAGATTACTGAAAGGTTACGTGTCTAAATCCAGAGGAGATGAGCTCATACCTATATGTAATAGGGACCAAATCATTGTCTAAGACAGGAGGATATTTGCATCCTGTTTCAAAGGAGACGCGAGAGCTTCTGTCCTGTTTTTGCCCTCTGCAACACCTTTGCAGTCTGCTGGCTCCATATCATTCTCCACTATATCTGGCCATTTCTTGGCACACATTTCTCAGAGGGATACGTTGGGACTAATTCTTCTTTTTCCTGCCTGGCTTAGACAAAGGCACCGACACTCATGTATGTCATGCTCCTGAAAGAGGAGCATGAGGGCTTCCAGCCTGCTCCACAATCTCCCTTTTAATATGGGCTTCAGAGAAATGCAAACATTGTACTGCTAGCAGGACTGAGCCCTGGCTCAAAACCCCATGGAAATCAGTGACAAAAATGACTGATTTTAGAAGACTTTGGTCCAGGGTGTGGATAGGAGCAGGAGTCTGGATTTTGCCCTTTGGTGTTCAAGCTGCTCCCTGCAAAACCAAGCGAATGACAGTGCAGTGACAACTGACACGTGCAAAGGAGCTCAAACAAGACCCTTCCTATTGAACATTCCCTGTGGCAACATAAGCCAGTCTGTGTGTCTAAAAAAAACCCCCTCACATGCCTGTGTAAGGCCCCAGTGAGTGGCTGATGTCCCACTGCCATGCACTGTGTGGTCCCCGGGCTGCTGCCGCATCCCTAACGGCAAACGCATTCTGGCTCCGCTCCTCTCCTGCTCCCCTCCTCTCCTGCTTCCCTCCCCTCCTGCTTCCCTCCTCTCCCACATTCCTTTGGGCACACAAAGCCCAAGCTGCTCCCATCCAGCATCGCACGAAGCACCTCTCCCTTTGCAGAAGGGGGACTTCATCCTCGCTGTGTGCGTGGGGATGTCAGGTCTCTGCTGCTGTGAGCAGGGGGACGGGAGACCCCATGTCAGGGGTCTACACTTACATGCCCTTCCTCCCTGCATGTTAGAGCATCCTCTTTTCAAAGCCATTCCCTTGGCTCCTGCCTTTCTGGAGATTAAAAGCCCGAGCTGAGCAGGGTTTGCAGGCCCACGGGGAGGAGCAGCGCCGCGGCTCCACCGAAGGAGGTGTCACCACACATCGTGGTGCACAGCAGGCGACGCAAACCGACAGGACGGTAAACAAGGGGGGGAAAAAAAGCCAGGGAGAAAGCAAAAACCAGATTGCCTTAATGTTTTTTGATGTGCTGTCATTTTATTACCAGTATCAGGAGACATATGTAAATTCTACGTGGTACCTATGAGTTTCCTTTGAAATTTCAGAGCTGAAAGTACATATTGTAAGAAAAAATATACCGGGGAGTTTTACAGGAAGAGAACACTTTGTGTTTTGTTTCTCTTCACATTAATTACCTACTATAGAAAAATTATCTTTGGAGATTATTCGTACAAGCAGAACAACCCACCCCCTGTATTTGACATGTCTGACAAGTTCCTTCCAATGGTATCACTGAAGCATTTTAGGAAAGCCCTTTGATTTAACAGAGATAATTATAAACAGCATGACCATAAAATGTAGGAAACAACATCCAGAAAGGGTGCACCACGGGAGATTTTAAGCCTTTAGCCAGGGCGCTAACAGATAAACAGTGATTTCGGGGGCCTTAATGTCCTGCAGCAGAGACTGGCTTTGAATCTTTTTCTAATAATTGACTGTAAAAAGTGACCCAAAAGCCAGAGTGCTGTTAATTCATGCCAAACGTGTGGATATACACCCAGGACAAGAGAACAGGCTCTCACCTCTCAACAGGCTTTGACCACAGACCTTACACCCGCATCACTTGGATTTGCCAGTTCCTGCAAGACGCTGTCTGAATAGCAATGCGCCCGCCTGGATCGGGTTCAGCTCCGGCTGGAAAATGCCCCATCTGTGAAGGACACGTGCAGAGACATCGCCAGTTTGGGAAGGGATGGACTTTCCTCTCTGTTGTAGATCGATACAGGCAGAAGCTTCCCAGGCAGGGACTGTCTTTTTGGTTTTGTGTTTGCACCCTGGCTCCAAGGCCTGGGCCGAGCGGGGGCTCTGTGGCCGTGCAGGGCACACAAAGCAACGCTGGTGTGGAGCCCCCAGCCCCATCCCTCCCACAGCCACTGGGAGCTTTGCCACCAGTTACCAGGGGAATCGTTGGGAAGCGACTCACTGAATCGGGAATGCCACAGCCATCAACAGCAAAATGAGAAAGCATCAGCTGTAACATCTGGCCATTTCTCCTCAGGAAACGGGCGCCGCTCGCTGTGCGTGTCAGCCAGGAGGATGCACCCGGAGAGGCCGCGGCGCTCACGGCACCGCAGCGGCCCAGATGGCGTTTTCTCCTCTCCACTCGCTCAGCCCTGGGGTGCCCGTGTCCTCCCAGTCTGCTGCCCCTGTGACAGCAACCTCTGATTCCCACTTGCCTTGGGTGTCCCCACAGCCTGGCACCCCTCACCCAGCCAGGGCTCCCCTCTGTGCCTTCCCATTTCCCCATCTTCAGGGTGATCCTGTTCTCCACAGCAGTATTCAGCACCTTATCTCCCCTTCAAAAAAAAAATCCCCTCTCTACAGCAATATAACTTGGTTCCTCACTCTGCCTTTCAGGAACCCCTGCCAGCTTTTACCCCTTCGGTTTTTACAATACAGACATCTCTCTTCTCATGCTTGTTTATTTTTTCTCAGCCCTTTTGTTCCCTCCCTGCCGCTTCCCTGTCGATTGCTGCTCTGTCTTGTTGTGACCCGACTTTGAAAGCCAGCTTGAAGTGGTGTTTTAATATTTTTGTGGGGGATTTTATAGCCCACGCTGGTGAATGGACTGAAGCATACAGAATTTTAAATCACTCTACTTTGCTGTCAGGAAACTAAACACAAACATCTAAGGCACACTTGTTAAAATTCCTTCCTTAGAAATCTGGAAGGTTTCAATGTCCCTAATATCCAACAAAAGAAAAAGGGGTTATTAGCTGTGCTTGCTGGCAATATGGATGCTGCTGACTTCAAGAGCTGTAATTTGCTCACCTTGCATGTGTACTGTGGAACAGATCCGTCTGCTCCAGCTGTCCCAAACCTTGTAGGGTTCATAGCCAGCTCATGAATTTTTCACTGCTGCTCCCTGCGTGATGCTGGGTCTCACTGTCACTTATCTCATGCTTTGCCAGAAATATTCTGCACGCGGTGTCATCAGAAAATGGTGATAACTCTTGGACTTCCTGGGAGAAAGCACCAAAGATTTAAGCTACTCAGCTGAGAGTCTGTGTCACATTGGCCGCCTCACAGCCTCATCATCCCAAAAACATGCCCAGAAATGCAGAACCAGTGATAATTGTAGCAAAAAAGGAAAAAAAATTATAATGATAAGTTAGATATTAAGAAAAATTTCTTCACTAAAGGGGTTGTAGAGCATTGGAACAGGCATCCCTGAGTATGTTCAAAAAACATGTGGATGTGGCACTCAAGGACACGGTGGAGGTGCTGGGTTCACTGTTGGACTTGACAATCTTATAAGACTTTTTCAACCCTAAAAATTCTCTGATTCTATAATATCATTCTTCCTAATGATTTTATGAAAAAACAGGTTTTGAGACTCTAATCTCCACACTTGCACCCGAGGAGGCATCTGAAATGATTACTGTCTGTCTTCCTCTCCTACCTGTCTCCCCCCAGGCATTGTCCGTGCCTCCAGTGTGTTCCCCATCCTAAGCACAATTTTGCTGTTGCTGGGAGGACTCTGTGTCGGAGCAGGAAGGATTTACAACACCAAAAACAACATTATTCTCAGCGCTGGGATTCTCTTTGTTGCAGCAGGTATGTTCTCCTTAAATTGAGTCCTTAAGAAGTGCTCCCTTTTTTTCACCTGAAAAAGACTGTGGAAAAGCTCCTTGGCAGTTCTTTCCCTGCCCCCTTTCCTGGACTGAGGGCATTAACAACACCAAACCAGGTAAATTTCTTAAGAGAAAATTATACTCTTGAAGCCATACAATAAGTATATTCCAGAAAAGCTTTTGGTTTTCCTTCAGAAGGAAGTGAAATTCACTAACAAGCATGTTTTACACTGTTTAAAATGCAATAAATATTAGATGAATCGGGAATCTCTTACACCTAGGGCCTCTTTCTTTTTTTTTTTTTTTTACATGATGGCAGAAAACATTCACCTCTGATAGGTGAGCCCGTTTTTCACACTGCAAACATCTGGGAGAGTCAGCCCCATTGTTAATAGCTCTCCCTGAAGCCTGGATTAAGCATGCTGCATTTAGATGAAAATTCAGCAAGGTGGAAGAGAACTTATCTTGATCAAGGTGAACAGCCATAGCCCTGAGGTCAAAATGTATTTTTATCATTCTTCTGGATGTAAGAATCCCGCTAACAATATTAGCAAGCTCCCATATGCTACTTCTTTCCCATTGTGGCAATGAAGAGATGGGGGAAAATCCTACTGAGTATTTTGGGATCCATGTGAGCATACATGACCCAGATGTTGATCTATTGTTTGTTTTTCAAGAATAAATGAAACCTTGACATAAATGTAAGAGTAAATAAATGTAATAAAATTTCCTGGTCCAAATCTTAGAACGATTCAGGTCCAGAAAGTAATGTGATTTGAATTTTATCTCCCCAGCCACATAACCACTGATTTATGCTTTTCTTTCTCCAGGTCTAAGTAATATCATAGGGATCATTGTCTACATATCAAGCAATGCAGGTGACCCAAGTGACAAGCGAGATGAGGACAAAAAGAACCATTACAACTATGGTTGGTCTTTTTATTTTGGAGCCTTGTCTTTTATTGTGGCCGAAACCATAGGTGTTCTGGCTGTGAACATTTATATTGAGAAGAACAAAGAGCTGAGGTTTAAGACCAAGAGGGAATTCCTTAAGACTTCTTCCAGTTCTCCTTATGCCAGGATGCCAAGCTATAGGTACAGGAGGCGGAGGTCCAGATCCAGTTCCCGATCCACGGAGCCTTCTCCATCCAGGGACATTTCTCCAGTTGGCATGAAGATAGCAGGCACCATCCCCATGAACGAAATTTCCATGTACACCCTCTCCAGGGAGCCTTTGAAGGTCACAACGGCTGCCAGCTACAATGCAGACCAAGAAGCCAGTTTTCTGCAGGTTCACAACTTCCTCCAGAAGGAATTCAAGGAAGGACTCCATGTCAACATGGTCAACAGAAGGACAACGCCTGTTTGAAGCACCTTCCTCCCTCGCGCTTTTTGAAGAGATGTCTAAACAGAATGGATCTGTCAGAAGAGAGAAGTGATGTTAAAATACCCTCTCACCTCTTTAATTGTGGCATGTGTTGAGGTAGCAAGTGGAGATCCTCTGGACCAACATAAAGATATTACACGCTCGTAGCTTTTTTTGAAGCTATTTGGAGTTTGTTTATTTCCGTTCTTGGTGTCACGAGATGAAGGCAGTTCATGTTCCTGCACTTTTGTAGTGTGTACACAGTCTTGGAGAATCTGCAAAGGAGTGGCCACCAGTGTGTTTTCAAGGATTACAGAAAAATTGTTGTATGACTTTTTTTTTTTTCTAATATTGAGAATTAATACAAACTTGCAAATATAATTTATAACCAAGCCCAAGGATGAATATGAACTACTCATCAAGTGAGCCACTTTCCTTTGACACAGCGTAAGCTTTGCCTCTTAAAAAAAAAAAAAAAAAAAAAAGAAAAAAAAGAAAATATTTTTGAAGGCAACACTTTCTAAAACTGACCTGTGCCACTGAAACCATAGAGCACCCACGTACTGAGCATTACAGACTCCCTGATGGGGTGGGAAGGGGGTCTCCCATTCCTGGGGTAAGGCATCCCTTGGGGCAATGCAGGCCGAGGAGCAGAGGGTGGGTGCGTCTTGAAACACCTAGAAAGGGAAAAGATTAAAGTAGGTGGGACTTGAGCATATTTGCAAATATCATTTCTTGCCTAACGTTTAGAAAACTTGAATTCTCATTTCGACGAGCCCTAGTGCCTGATCCAGCAAGGTGCTGAGTGCTGGCTGTCAGGAGCCCCTAGAGACTTCCTAGAGCGAGGCGAGGAGCAGAGCTGAGCCGGGGCGGCCGCGGAGCCGCCGGTTCCCCGCGACTGCATTCCTGATTTCCTTACTGCTTCACAAGTGCAACACTAACGCTACTGGAAACTAAGATCTCTGAGCAACGTGCGTCAGCAGACGAGAAGCTAACGCGTCCGGACTAGCGGAACCTCCCGCAGCAACGGGAGCCGAGTGTTAACAGAGCAGATGACAACTTTGTATTTTTTAAAACAGAACAAAAAAAAAAAATAATCACCGTTTATGAGATATTTATTAAACTCTTTTTATTATGAATTAAGTGCCGCATGGTGCAAGGTGTAGTTGCTTTTAGATGGAAATGATGGTTCGACCTAGTTTAATTTATTTTGTAAGGATGCATCTACTTACGTGCAGAGAGCCCACAGCAAACTCTATGCATCACGTAAGGAGGGAACTAATTTGTACCCTTTGCTTCTGTATGTTTCCAAAAGAGTCTGAAATATTTTCTTTTCTTATAAATTCCTCCTTTCAGTTTTTACACTTAGGCTTGGATCTCAAAGCTTGAGGGCCTGACTCCAAGGTAATTTAATTTAATAGTACTCATGCTGATTTTAGTGACCACTTGACCAAGCCATATAAGAATGAGGTGCCCGATTCCCCTCAGATGAATTAGATGCAGTGAGAGAGGAGCATCTAATTCCTGTAGATTCCTTTGAATATCCCCATAGTCTTTGCCCAGAAAATCTTTGGTACCAGAAGACTAGAGAAGTGGTGACAAGAAAAAATTCATAATTTGGAAAGCTTGGCTCACTGGTAGTGGGAGATGTCAGCCAAACTGTTAAAACCTCTTTAGTCTTAATATATCCTGCAATGGCCCCAGGGCCAGAGACTCAGTGGTGGTTTGGATACGAGGCTTTCAGCTAGTGGAACCAAGTCCTCCAGGGAAATCCTGGAGAAGCTGCCTTAACATCCCAAAAAGCAAGTCGAACCCCTCCTCCCCCCAGATAAACCCTGCTTAAGCCTCTCTCCTTGCAAGAACCAAGACACAATTCTCAGTTTTAAGCAAGAGTCTTCCCCTAGTCACTGTTAAGCTCAGCCTGGCCCTCAGCCTGGCAGAGCCACATCATTATTTTGGCAGAGGTGGGTTGGAGCCTTCATCCCTGCTCATTAAGAGTTTCCATTCAGGTTAAAACTCTGCTGGGATCCTTTTTTGAAACCTCTGAACTCTGAGAGCTAAAGCAAATGGAGCGATGGGAACTATTTAAAAGTAGAAAATGTTGTGCTACTTTCTGTATCAACACACTATGGAGAAAGATGTTACACATGCTTTTTAAAAAAAAATTCAAACAGAGGCAGAAAAGAAAACTTTTTTACCTACTTTTCGGCTAGGACAACATAAAAGGGTTCTAAAATTATTAAAGTTCTTGATGAAAGGTTTTTTTTACAAGAATCTTTATGCTTTCAAACAATAAATTATTTCCTACTTTTTGAGACTTCGTAATATTAAAATACTTTGATTAGCTATGATAGAAGTAGAAGTTTGCAATGAAAAAACCAACCTTCTGTCTCATTAGTGTGTCATACTAAGTGCTAATTAATTTACATCTAATTATAGTCGATGTATTTTTCAAGTGCAATTTCCCAGAACTATTTGTTTCCCACTGTGTTAATAAACTAATAGTTAGAACTAAGTCCTCATCCGTGTTTACTGTAATTAAGAATAAAACCATTCCCTTTAAAACCAGGAGTTAGATATAGGCTGTTTCTCTAAACTCATGTACCTTGAACTGGAAGTTGACAGTGTGAGGTTTGCTCCGCACGTGGGTTTTGTTCTTTTAGTCGTCGTTCTCCAGTGAATGTGCTTCAAACCAACCATCAGATTCCAGCCAAAGTCCAAGGTTTTTCTTCAGCCCAGGTCACACCTGCAGAGGCACGTGCAGTATTTTTACACCACGTTGGCAAAAAAAGTCTTGCTGAGTGTTTTGGGATGTTGCTCCTTGCCAGAGCCTCCTCCCCCAGGGCAGGGCTGATCCAGCAGCTCTCCAAGAGTGATGCCCTGTTTCAGTCTGAGCTGGAGCATCTGCTCCTTCTTCACCAGGTACCTTCGAAAAAGGGAGCTGGAGTGGGGACCATGGGATGCTCATGGGGTCTGGGCAGGGAACAAAGGCATGGGGAGATAACAGGGACCAGAGCTTTTGTCCTGTGGGACAACGAGGGCTGTGACTGAAAACACAGCTGTAAGTTGCAGTGTAGTAAATTGTTCAACCAAAGGAAAAAAAAACCCAAAAAACAAAACAAAACAAAATCTGACAATTCCAGTTTAAAAGAAAAAAAATCCTCAAAAACCCAGTCATTTCCCACGGAAAACTTTGATTCTGACAAAACTGAAATATTAGCAGCATTCCTGCCCATGAGCAGTTTTGCTCCATGGCTGATCTATCTGAGCAGAGTTAGATTGTGCTCAGACTCTGAAACCACTCAGCCAGTGATAGTTAAAAAAAAAAATCATCTGTTCTTCCACATCTCTCTGGTTTCCCTGGACAGCATAGAACAAATGAGCCCCATTTCCCAGCAAGGCCTGCAGATACCATAAAACCGTATCATTAACAATAATCGGTCTTTTGGTATATAACATACTGTAGCAGCAGAACTTAAAAAAAAAAATGCTATTGGATCAGATTTGATTTTCCAAGAAACAAAGTTTCAGGTATATCATGAGCTCTTTCTTCCTCGTTTCTCATACACAATAGGAGTAAAAGGAGAAACCACTTCAGCTGCCCAGACATCTAACAATAAACTATTTTTCTATTTCCTTTTCTCTCTGTATGGATCACATATCCACAAGGGCTAATATATCATGTCCCTTGAGGCTACATTTCTGTCTGCAGTTCTAAAGTGTTATTTCCACTGTGCTTCAGTTCTACTGGTATAATCACAACCATGTATAATGTACTTAATCCTTACTTTTTAAATAAACCATTTTAAATGTATTTGGTTTTGTGTGGAGAAAGGTATATAGATTTTTAATTTCCAAATTATCTGAGCTAAGATTTCTGTTCATTTTTTCATGTCTCTGCATGTTTGATTGCAGCTGGCCATCTTACTGAGAGCCAATATATCAAAGGAAGCAAAACTGTTCTTGTGGTGGCACAGACCACAAAATCTCCAAGAGTAGCTATCTTAACAATATTTCCAGTGATTTAGGTTGGAAATTAATAAAAACCTTCTCATTTTCAGTTTAAACTTGGCCCATATGCCACACACTGTGGTTTCAGTGCCCAGTTTGAGCCTGGTGTGGTGGCCAGAGGCCACTGCAAACCACCCTCAAGCAAAACAACCCAGTGTGTTCTGAAGCGCCCTCCCCAAGCCTGTGCTTTCCTCCAGCTTTTGAGGTTTCATATGAACTCACCTCAAGCATCCTCCTCTCCCTGATCTTTCCCATTTTGCCTGAAGGAAGCCTGACCCCAGGTGCTGAAGTTCCACACAGCCTTGCTCTGATCACCACCATGAAATCCCAGAGGGACGAGCGGTGCCGAACACAGGTCAGCAGCTGAGCAGCCTCTGCCCACTCCCAGACCTCCCCAGCCATCCCTGAATCAGAGGCAATATTTCTTCTTCAAACACTTCTTTTAACTTTACCTCCCAGTTCCTCAGCCTCCAGACTGTCTACAAAGATGAAGACTGGCTGCCTGTCTCTAGCCACCTCTCCCAGGTTCATGATGAATTGGCACGTCTGGAGGGAGGCAGGGGATTCATCTTTTCAAATGCCTCTGACACATGGTAGTGAAGCCATTTAAAGCTCAGGCCCAAAGCTGCTTCCCTTGGACTGAAATAAATAAAGGCTCTTCCCACACTGCTGAGCAAGTCTGTGGGTAAATGGTGACCCCAGGAGCTGTGGCTTCTCCCCTGTGAACAGGGATGTTTGGAAAAGTGGGGCTTTGAGGAGGGGGAAGCAAAGACAAAGTCCTTAAGGCTTCGGAAAAGGCAGAAAAGAGGGTGTGGCATTACCTTGGAATGAGAAAGCTAGCAACCATGGGCAGTGCCAAAACTAAAAGGGAAAGAAGAGGCCCTGCACCTGTCCGCAGTCCAGCTCGACTTTCAGCCGGCGCTGCCCGGGATCGCTTTCTCCAGCGGCACACCCGGTGGTATTTTGGGAGCACGGAGCTGTGGGTCAGTCACACAGGCAGCAGGGATGGCCAGCTATATACAGTGGTGTGGGAGTCTATTAAAAACTGAGATACCCAGCCAAAACACACACACACATTTAGCTCTTGCCTTCCAAGATTTCAACCCCAGGATCAGGGAGCTTTCAGAAGGTGCCGTTGGTGGCATTCCTGGGTATCGGCAGTGCAGGGCTGACCACAATCCCCATGGTCTCACCACACTGGGGCAACGCAGGCTGGGGAGCCCAAACCTTACTGAGGAGCCCCTGTTCAAAGAAAGCTGTTTGCTGAACTTGCATTTGAGCTGAGAGCAGAGCAGGTGCCATCTCCCCCTCTCCGGCTTATACTCACCTGGGAAGAGTCTTTGTCAGAGCGTGGTTCCTCAAGGAAGGAACCACAGAGTGTGCTTAATCTGGTTGTGGTAAATACTGAGGCTGGTCTGGAAGAAATACAGAGGAGTGCAAGGGCTGGGGAGCAGAGCCAAGCCACCACCTCTGCCAGGGAAAAAAAATAACACAATAGTTGGGCTTCAGACGCCTCCTCTGGCATTTTCTCTAGTAGAGAAGCAGGGTGGTGTCCCACACTCACTGCTGCAAGTGCAATTAATTGCAACCCTCCCCGCTTCCCAACAGCTTCTCATTAATAGTCTGTTTATATTTCATGTGATATTGATTTTTAAAAGTGAATACTTGCCAGCTAATATAGACAGGGAGACTGCAAGAACTGTTCCCAGGGGATTAGGTATCATGGTCTTCTGGATGTGCAAAAAACTTCCAGGGTTTGCCTCAGTCCTTTGCTCCTCCAGAAATCTGTTTTGCTTCTGTATTTGTCAGGTGCCTACAAATAACCCAAAAAACCCTTTTTTTCCCCGTGGGCTGGCAACACTAGGTCATTTTGGGGGGCTGGGGACAGTGTTTCACCTCACCTGCAGCAATGTGAGCTTGGGAGGTCACTGCTGCTCGTGCTGGGGCTCATCAAAGCCCGTTCACACTCCCAGCTCCACCCAGCAGGACAGAAGGATCAATTATTCCCTTCTGATTTCACTTTAGTTGTTTCCTGGAAATTAGGAAACTCAAAGCCAAAGCAAACCCATAGAACTTATCCAGACTGAAGGATCTAAATGAGAACAAAAAGAGTGATTCTTGCCAACCCTGGAAGAGATACAAAGACCAACACTGATGAAAAAATTAATGAGTTCCCACCCCTGCAGTTCTTGTAGGTTGCAATTAGTCTAAAGCAGGATCATTAGCACTTGATTCCTCAGCAACCAGAACCTCACTTTGTGCCCACATTTGCAAACACACATTCACTTCCCTCTGCTCCACCTGTGGAGTTTGTAGCATCAAGGAATTGAAGCCGGGATGCAGCTCCTGAGATCGACTGATGTCTTGTGAAATTTAACAAGACTCTACTTCAAAGGAAAAGGCATTACATCTTTAATGCATTTCTTTTCTGGCTTAAAGTCTGCTCCCTTTAGGCCTTTCCACTTTCATGAGAACTCTTGGTTCTGGTTTAAACGTAAGCCTCTAATATCTCTGCCAGCCCCAACACGGATGTGCCTGTGCTCTTTGATCCCTGCCTTGCTCCATGTCCCCACTGCCCTCCTTGTCCCCATCCCCTCCAATTTTGCACCATGTACTTTCTCTCCTGCCCACAGTTCCCACATCCCAGCAGGAATGGGGTACCAGATGCCATCCTGGGTTCCCACACATCCCTCTGCTCCACAGGGGTGTCTAAGCCAGCCCTGTCACACATCAAGCAGAGTTATATTAACCCATTTAAGTCATATTTCAATTACAGTTTTTTTGAATCAACATTTTTTATCATACTCTTTATTTTCTTTCCCTTTCCCATGCTCTCCCTATACCTTAACTCCTTGCTCCACGTTGTCCTCATCAATTGGAGCTGACACCTCTACAACTTTATTTTGACATCAAACGGGGGTGTTAATAAAGCAGGACTGGAGTAGCTCTGACATTATCTTGACACAATGATATTTGCAGCTTTCCACTGGCATTTTTTTAACCATTCCTTTAACATTCAGGTACTGTCACCCTCCTCAGTTTGACATCACAATTGTAATGTCACCTCCACAGTGGCCTCTGCATTGACATTACCATCAAATTAGCTTTACAATCAGCTGAAATATCAAAGGGAAGGAGAGAGGATGGCCTAGCCCCAGCAATCTGGGCTCAAACTGAGACAAGTCACTTCTGGAAGAAGGAATGGATGTGTTGGGTGGCTGCTGGAGTTACTGTAGGCATTAAGGGGAACCTGGTTGATAGGAAAGCAAACAAGTATTTCAAGTATTTGAGAGGTTTTGCACGAGAAAAATAAGAAAATAAAAGACACAAAAAAACCTAACCAAAAAGAAAAAAAGGCAAAACAAAAAAACCACCAAAAATCAGAACACACACACCAAAAAACCAAACAACTACTCAGAATAGTTCAGGTTATTTAAAAGTAATTATAATAAAAACACAGAATAAAAATAACTATATTAAAAATAAATAATAAAATCAACTAGTTGCCTGATTTTGCCACTTTCTGCTGCAATTTTGGGCTCTGGAGGCTCATCCAGCCCCGAGCTCCGTGCAGGGGCTGCCGAGCTGCAGGCGTGGAGCTCACGGGCTCCAGGGCTATTAAACTGTTTAGGATCAGTCTGAACTCAGGCCCAGCACTATTATAAACACAGATGTTTTTATAACCTCGCTGAAAAGTTAATCATCCTATTAATGCCTATTTCTGGGCATGCTGCAAGTCAAGAGATCTCAGCCCCTGAGCGGCGGCTGCGGCCACTCCAGCGAGCGCCCGCCCGGCCGGGCGTGGGAATCCAAAACAACCCTGGTGGGACGGGGCCGAAAGCTGAGCTGTGCATTGGGAGCCTCCTGACACAGCCCAGCAGCTGCCTGCGGCCCCGGGGCTGACATTTCCAAGCACTCAGATGCGCCAGGATTTCGGGAACCCTCGCGAATCCCCCGCCGCGCTCCGCCGGGAGCGCCACTCCGGAGCGGGATGGACCAGAGCAAACCCCTGAAGGTCCGGCTGACATTCTCCGTGATCCTGGTGGGCATCTCGCTGCTCTTCGCAGCTGTAGTGACTGACCACTGGGCCGTGCTCAGCCCCAGTGTGGAGAAGAACACCACCACCTGCGATGCGGCTCATTTCGGGCTCTGGAGGCTCTGCACGAAGCGCATTTTCATGCAGGAGCAGGATTCCAAAGAGAAGAGCTGTGGGCCCATCAGCCTGCCAGGAGGTACGTGACCATGCACGGGAGAAAGCACCAGGAGTCACACCAGGCTTTGCTTAGGCTGGAGGACGTGGCAGAAGGAAAATAAGCTCCATGTCCCTCAGCACTTAGTTTGGGATGGGGCTGCATGGGGCTGTTTTCATGCTGGTCTGCAAACACACCTCGCTGCCCTCCCTCTGGCCGTGAGTTGCTTTGCTGGGTTGCTTTGCACGTCTGTTTGTGACCATATTTGAGTCTCCTGTGCAGCAGCGACAGTGGCGGGGAGAAGGGGAGGAGGATTGGGCACAGTGGAAATTACAAAGGGAAATTGGGATGGAGGGAATTGTGCTGAACCCCAGCCAAGGGTCCTACAGCACCCAGGCATGCTGACAGCAGCGGGCAAGAGAGAGGATTTATGGGTCCACCAAACACAGCTGGATCTTTAGGATTTCCAGATCCATATGACCACAGAGGAACAGCACATCCACGGTGGGCACTGGGTTATATCTGAGCGATTCCAGTAACAGCCATTCCCCAGGGCAGGGAGGAAGAGGGGCCTGCAGTATGGTTTGTCAACTTCCAGAAAAAAAAAATCATAAACTGAGTTTGAATCTGTTTCTCAAGGACTTAGGGAGCCTCCTCACCTCTCACCAGAGGCACCTGCTCCCACACACGTCTCCACCTCCAGTTCAGTGGATGGGGAGGGCAGTGGGCTCGGCAGTTTTCCGGGAAGGCTGCTCCATTCCCATGGTTAAAGGAGCTCATTATGTCTTTGCTGATTGCCAAGTCAGCAACATCCGCGCCGCTTGCACTAATACACTCCCCCTGTGACTGAGCCACGCTGCTTTTTCAGAAGGCTTATAGGGTCCTGGATGCTTTCCAGAACAGAAATAACAGGATTGCCTTCGTGTTAGACTTGCTGCTTGAAATGAAATATATGTTAACACATATTTGAAAATTTCCTGTGAAAAATCTTCCTGCCTGGGCTGACTGTATATTGCCTGTATTACTGCAATTCTCTATCTCTTTGGCCAAATTACATGTTGTGAAGAGAGGAGCTCAGCCCCAGCATGTGGATCTGCCTCTAACCAAACTTGGGAGTGTGTCATCCATATGCTTAATGTCTCTCAGGAAGGTACTTACGTGCCTAGGGACGTGTTCCTCACTGCACGCCTCTCCTCGCGCACGGAGAACTCCCACAAAAGGAAAAACAATAGAAATTGGTGGATAAACAGCAAAATTGCATGACTGTGGGGTAAATATAAAACTCATAAATATCCAGCTGTCTGCTCAAAGCAGATTCGCAGGCAGGGCACAGGAAAGCAGCCACTATCTTTGACAGACATCAGCATGTGCTTGCACAGACGTTGAATCACATCCCAGGGCTGCATTCCGCCAGGCACAGAATAACTGGGAATTATGGAGGGGCTGAACTGTCCACCCCACACTGGAGCTGGTTCTCCAGTTTGTAAAGATATTTGGGAATTTGGATGATATCCTGCATCATAATCATGTTCCAAAGGGTGAAATTCGCTCCTCAGCTGTAACATAAATACCTTTATCTCTGTTTGAGCTGGGAAAGGATCAGAGCAAGGGGAGGGGAGCCCAGCCCTGGGGCTGAGCGAGGCTGCGGCCGCACGGCTCCTGTTAGATTGATTTCACACTTCTGGGAAGGGATGTCGGCAGGGAAACACCAGGGTTGTGAAACCTGCAGCAGCCGAGAAAATGTGAATGAACAAACGCTCAGTAAAAGAGCAGATGCGGCCGTTGCTTTTCCTGAAAATCATGAGACGTAACCAGACATTACTGCCAGGACTGGGAAAGAAGCATCAGAATTTATCACTGAATTAATAACCATTTACCAGTCACTCCCTGTGGAGGAAATGGATGGCATGATTAACGTTATTTATTACATTTTGAGCTCAGCACAGTACAGAGTGGGGAGGATGACTTGGCTCGCAGTCCACAAAGCAGGGCTGTGATTTAGGCAGAGCTTTAAAATTTTACAGCACCCATCCGAGGGTGTTGACAAATTGAAAAGGGTTCAGCATCCTGCTGTAACAAATAAAAAGACCAGGGAGATGGCTGTTAAAAACCAGGCAAATTCAGAATTATACCGAGACATTTTTAACTGTGGTTGGTGGGCACTGAGGCATTTTATCACCAGCTGTAAACGGAGTTCAGTGTCAGTGCCCGTAACTCCAGTGCTATGGTGCCCTGAAAAGTGGCTCCTGTGCTCTGGGCAGCAGCAGGG
This sequence comes from Climacteris rufus, assembly GCA_013398175.1. NCBI lineage: Eukaryota > Metazoa > Chordata > Aves > Passeriformes > Climacteridae > Climacteris > Climacteris rufus. Next base: position 384,047 of record VZRZ01008316.1, on the reverse strand, counting down.
ATGCTCAACAGCTTAAACAGGTCTTTGTAAATACAGGAACCTGAGTGCAGGCAACTGGAGAGGAGAAGTGTTTGAGCAAATGTGTTGTCAGCAGGGCTGTCTGTTCCCTGCTACAAGGGACTCACTCTGCCAGATGGGTGTGAAATTAAACTGCTTGGAGAGATCATCTCCAAAACTCTGTGTGTGTCAAAGGCCTTGTTGGCCAGGTCAGAGCCCAAGGCCTGACTCCTTCACCACTCAGCCCTCACCTTAACACCTCCTCTAAGTTCCTGCCTCCCAAACTTACCACAAGCAGCAACCTCATGCTAAAATCCAGAATTTTCTAACCATCTACCCTGCCACAAAACAAAGATTGCCACACAGCTTTCATCCATTATCAACCCCAGTGTAAATCCTATCTTATTATGTAAACGTGCTGTGACATAAATGGGCTTTTCTCTTATTCATGATGGCACCAGAGTCATTGCAGTGCCTCAGTTCTGCTGAATAACTGGTTTGTTGAAACAGATATTCCCAGCTCAAGAGAGCACGGAAGCACCTTAATACTGAAAATAATATAGCATTACACCAAAGCCAAACTAGTTATATTTTCCCCAAACAAATGCATTTTCCAAAAACACCTGCCCTAGAGCCAGCCCACTGGTGTCATGATCCTTTTTATCATACCTTGGCAAAGCTTTGCTAAAAGCCACAAGGCATGGAGGCAGCTCCATCTCCTGCAAACAAGCCCACCTCTGAAACAAGGTTTATGAGGATGAAGGGTGAGCTGGGCTGGTTTGGCTCCCCTGCAATGGACACAGAGCTGTGCTCTGCTCCCACCACACCAAGTCTGGATGGCTTCACCTTTGTACTGCACACCTGGGGACTCCTTTGAGTTCAGTCTTTTCAGAGAATTAATTCAAAGCTAAACCAAACAACTCCAAAATAAAGTGTCCCAGTTTAATCCCATCTCCCTTCCCTTTTGCACAGGAGCCGAATGATCCCTAAACTGGGGCCACCAGACACAAAGCTCAGCCTCAGCCACCACGGAGTCACTGGTGGAGGCACACAACTACTGCTTTGAGGTTCAAAATTCATAGTTACAGTCACAGAGGGCTGAGATCAAACGTATTTCCTCCAGTCGTTTGCAAGGATAATAAAGAACAGGTCAGGAGATGCCAGAGTTAAACATTAACCTCATCTCCAGCAAGGAGAATCTGCAGATGAAATAAAAGCTTATAAACTTAAGTAGATAAGAGTGTCTCAAAGGAATCTTCCACTAACAGGCCCAAAAATGCTGCTTTGCAATTACCTATCTCCTGGGAGAGGGAAAATAAATCCTCCCTGAGTCACTAACTCCAGCAGCCGCCATTTACATGACAGAAAAAACCCACAAGAACCAACAGGTAAAACACAGTGCACTGGGATCTGCTGCCAGAGAGATTAATGCTGCAAGGAACCACTGAAATGCCCTCCCACAGCATTCCCTGTGTGGTCCTGCACCCAATCTGGCTCAGGCTTCATCCTGTGCTGGAGCAGCCTGTCCCAGCCTGGATGTGGGGACGGCCACAACGTCCTCCTGAGCTTCCTCCCAGCATCTTCTGGAAGCTGCTGCTAACTCGGTTATTTCATGGAAGAGGCTCTGGCATTAAGCAAGGGGCTCTTTGCTCAGGCAGTGCCTGTGTTTCAGACAGCCTTGGCTCCATTTCCTGGGCTGGTGGAAGCCCTCCTGGGTGCCCGAGGGGTGCTGGGGCAGGTGCTGAGCGCGTCCCCTCCAGCCCAGCTCAGCAGAACGGCGCGGTCGGAGCTGACGCCGCTCAGCGCATCTCCCCCAGTGCACCCTTCCAGCCAAATTCCTGGCGAGCAACTGTTCTCCCAGCTCCACACCCCTTCAAACCCTCAATTAAATCCGTTATAAATAGCAAGAACACCCTCCACCCTTATCCTGCTGCTGCCAAAGCTCCGAGTCAGCAGGTCCTCACCAGACCCTTCCCATCCTGCTGGGAGGCTGAGGCTGGAAGTCTCCTGTGTGTCTCCTGAGAGCAGTGACATTGATCCCCTGGCTGAGCCTCACCAGGATGGGGAGGAAAAAGTATTGTGGCCATTGAGAGACTGCAGCTGCCAACTTTCCTCATCCCCATATCCCCCTGCCCCACAATCCTGATCCCTGCTCACTCTGTAACCCCACTACAAACACCCTGTACCTGGCAGTGTGTTCATGTGAAGTCCAGATAGAGGAACTTTATGAAGTTCCCTCTATCTAACTCTGCTGTCTTACCAAATTAACTTAATGGACTGCTCTGATGGGATCAAACTTGGATAAAGCCTGGCTGCATGAAAGCCTCTTTGCCCTTGGCTCATACAGCCTTCCCTTCCCTGGGCAACTGTTTGGGCTTCAGAGAGCTTTGGTCTTTTTTTTACTTTAGTCTTTTTTACTGACAGCCAAAAAAAAAAGCCCTCAGGGTCCTTATTTTAGTAAAACACCATGTGCTTTGTTGCATTGCAGCAGCCTCATCTCTGGGACCCCCATATCAGCAACCCTCCCCCAAGCAACAAACTGCCCCCACTGCCACACAGGGATCTCTGAGCTGGAGGAGGGAAGAGCCAGGAGAGAGAGGTGGATGAGGACAATCCATCCTCCCTTTTTGGACTCCAAGGTCACCACATCCCAATGGGGTGATGCCACTGTGGGGGGGTTGGTGAGGGAGGGGAGCTGCCAGCTCAGCTCTGGGCACAGCAGGTCCCATCCCCAGCAAATGCAGCAACACTGAGAGGCAGAAATGTGTGATGGCCAAAGACACAATGAGGAAAAATTATCTGTAATTCATATTTTAAACAGAAGAGCAATCAGTGTGCAAAGCTCTGGGAGGGAGCACAGAAAGTATCAGAGGGGTTCCAGCCTTGTCCATGCTGGAGCCTGGTGTCCTCATGTGCTCCCAAGGAAATCAGATCCACTTCCCCAGTATCACCAAGGGTAGTGAGCCTCAAAACCACTGTAAGTTTGGTTCATCAATAAAAAGCTAATTCAGTTTTACTACATTTTATCAGAGGTTTCCAAGCACACAAAATTGAATTTTCTTTTCTCTTTCAGACCACAACTGCTCCTACTTCAAGCACTTCACTCCAGGAGAGACCTCAGAGATATTTGAAGTAACCACCCAGAAAGGTAAGAATTATTTAAAAAAATATTTTCCTAATGTTCTATGAAGTGATTGGCACACAAGGTCTGTGGGAAAGGGGTCCCCAAAAATGAGGGTTCAGCCCTGGTTCCACTGAAAGCAGCAGAATTTCTATCAGACACCAGCAGCTGAGAAAAATGTGGAAAATGCCTTGGACAAGGTCAAATCCCAGCTTCTTGGGGACAATTATTTTTATATATGATCACACTCATAAACATGATTTTACATAAGTTGTCCCACAAATATATAACAATGTCAATACATATGAAAACTGCAAAAAGTCCTTTCAGCATAAAAACGACTTTACAACATTGGCACTATCTGTAACACTCACCCTTGCCATCAAAGGGGAAGACATTAATAAAATCTAAATTAATAAATCATACCCCAAGCAGAGTCTTGACCCTGAAAAGAAGTGCAGAGGCTCTCTGAAGACCATTAGGAATTTTATGCTTCATATTGATTTTATATGAAAGTCAGGTAAAAAATAGAGCGATCGATGGACAGAAGGAACAGGGATCCTACAAAGGCATGCACTGTCAGTGTTTACAGAAAAATAGTTTTATTACAGACAAATTTCACATTTTTAATAAGCCCTTGATAAAACCAAATATTTTGAGGGCTACTCTTACATGCTCTGCTTTCTTTCTCACCCTCTCTTTGAGGACCAACCACTTTTCTAGTTTGCCACACAATACATTTACTGTGGAAAATATAAGCCAATGGTTACATTATATGTATTAAACAATCCACTTTGCTTCCAGTGGAAATTTTAATGATGGAAAACCCTGGAGATAAATTCCCTAAAAAAGCAATTTCCTAAGACAGGAATTTTAACTGGATAGAAGAGCAGATATCTGAGTCACCTGCTTTGCTCACTTATCAGCTATCTGATCCAGCTACCTGATTTTCAAAATGCACCCAATGCCTTCAGGGCATTGCAGAAAAAAAGTCAGAAAAACTTATTTTTCAGAAAAGAAAAGTCAGGAAAAACTACTTTTCTGAGGGGCAAAAGGGAAAACTTAAACCCAGCAAAAGATTTTATGATGAAACGAACACTTTCAGGCAGTTCCAGCACAGAGAAAAGAGAAACACTTAAGAAAATGGTAAAAAACAGGGATATGAAAAGCAGTGAGAACAAAGAGTGATCTGCTGCTCCCCTTCACAGAAATAGCTCATTTGCATGGGAGCTAATTAGTAACAGGCAAAAAAAATTCTTCGTGATTCTGCCTGAGAGATATTTTTTTTTTAATGGCTTGAAAGGCAAATATCATCAGGCACTGTGATGTTCATGCATGGCTACATGTGTTAAATATTAAACTAATCTGAAAATGAACACAACATGCAAATGAAGGCTTGAATTACTCAATTAGCAACTCTCCCCCTCCATTCAGGCACTGAGCTGTGCTGGGGCTGGGGAAGTGTCTGGGCTGGGGAACCAGGACTTTTGGGGAGGGTTTACTCCCATGCCCTGAAGAAGTTGGGTTTTCACAGAGCTGGAAGTCGCTGTTGTAAAGGCAAAGAAGTAAAAATGAGCTGTGCAAACCCTTCACCCCTGGCTGCTGTGCCCACTCGGATGCTGAGCCCGCAGAGCACGCAGCTCTCTGGGCACTGCTACAGCACCAGCCCCGCGCTGGGCCAGGCTCTGCAGTGCAGGCATGGAGTAAAAATAGCAGGGAGGTGTTTATTTACCCTGGGGCAGAGTGTGGGGTGATGGAAGGGACAGGAGTGTGGAGCCCAGCAAGGCTTTAACAATAACATTGACCCAGCAGAGCTGAGACGGCTCCAGCCAGCGCTCCATGAGCCCCATACAGGTGGGCTGGTGAGCAAAGGTGCCCTGGGCTCTCTCAGTGAGTGTTTTCCCTGCTCTTGCTTTGATTTTATACCCTTCACATTCAAAAGATACATGACAAATACTTGCCCCTGTTTTTACTTGAGGGAGATAATTCACCAAAGCCACCTCACCACAGCGTCAGCAGTGCACGTATTTCTCAGAGTGAGCAACTGCAACATCCCCACAGCTGATGTCAGAGGGCTCAAAATGTGCACACACTGTTATTTTTGGTTTGGTTTTTTTTTCCTTTGGCAGAATACAGCATTTCAGCTGCAGCCATTGCCATCTTCAGCGTTGGCTTTGCCATCATCGGGACGATCTGCGTCCTCCTGTCCTTCAGGAAGAAGAGGGATTACCTGCTGAAGCCAGCATCCATGTTCTACACCTTTGCAGGTACGAGGAGGGGTGCTCACACTTCTGCACTTGGTTCACAGGATAACACAGAGAAACTTTAGATACATCCTGGGGGAGATGGAGACGCTTCTGAAAATATCCTGAAATTGGAGTTTTCTTCCTGGCCACAGTCAGACTACAGGTCCCTGTGTGGTGTGAGAACATCCTGCTCAGTAGCATTACCCAGCAGCTGCTCTGTATTTCCCCTTTAAAAGGGGTATTTCTAATATATTCACTGCCAACCCCAGTCTGAACTAGTGATACATAATATTCTATCTCATTTATTAAACCTCAAAGCAACAAAATGGCTGATCCAGGCCCAAAATACAGAACTCTCTCCCAAACACACAAAGACTGCATTTTCACATGAGCCAGGAATACCTTGACATGACACAATGAGTGAAAGACAGAGGTGCAAATTGTCACCTCAATATAAAATCTTACTCAACCTCTGAAACAGTTCAGCAGAGAATGCAATTATTCCTCCCCCACTTTGAGTTTCCCATCCAAGCCTGCCCAAAAGATCACACTCAACAAGTCAGTGGCTGACCTGGGTTATGGCAGAGCTCTTGGCAGTTCTGAGCATTGGTTCCTTCAAACACTGAAGTCAGTGACTCACCTGTGAATCTCACTGCAGTTCCTGTATGCAAAACAACAGATGAGGCAGTTAATGAAGGATGAAAAATTGACAGCTGGTTATTCAACCCACTGCTCCTATCTTCCTTCAGGTCTCTGCATCATCATCTCTGTTGAAGTCATGAGACAATCCGTGAAGAGGATGATTGACAGCAAGGAGACAGCCTGGATCAAGTACAGCTACTCCTGGTCCTTCGCCTGTGCCTGCGCCGCCTTCGTGCTGCTCTTCGTCTGCGGCATCACCCTCCTCCTCATCGCGCTGCCCCGCTTCCCCCAGAACCCCTGGGAGACCTGCATGGATGCAGAACCAGAGCACTGATGTTCTCAGCACCCATGAAAAGAAATCCAGAAATTGTTCTGAAAAGATTTGTATTTTTTAAAATGTCTGGGTCTCACTGTACAATGTGCTCTTCATCAAGTGAGTCATTGCTGAACCAAGGCATGTTCGATTGCAATTGTTGCTTTCTTTTTCTTTTCCTCTCTTTTTGTCCTTTCTTTTTTTCTCTCTTTTTTGATTCTTTTCTGATTCTTTTTTTCTTTTTTTTTTTTTTTAAGAAAGCAGAAAGAGCACTCAACACCATCATGGGTGTGTGTGAATGGCACTGCTCTGTGCCAATTTGGGGCTGCCCTGTGCTGATGTAGTTGGGGGGAATCTGTGTCTGAGGCAGCTGAGGCCACAGAGAAGACAGCTTTGTTATGGAGAAGATGTTTGGTGTAGTTGGGCCTAGATCCATGAGGGATATCAGGCTTTTATACCTTACTTGGTCAGAGAGAGACTCAGTGGGGAGTCAATGTCCTCATTTATGCCATAATCCTCTCCTTCCCTCAGAAGGGATAGCTCATCTCTCCAGAATAAGATGGAGATCCTTACGCTCTTCCATTAAACTGTTAACATTTGAAATAAAAACAAGACAGAACTTTGTGTAGCATTGGGATAACAATTTCCCCTCCAAATTTTCACCCTGCAGTTCCATTCTTTTGAATCAAGCATAAAAACCCACAAAACAGAGTATTGTTTTGCTTAAACTTCAGTGGTAAAGCCAGGAAGTACTGAAGAGTGATATTTTCCTTTAATAAAAAGCATAATCTTCCAGTAGCATGATTTTCTGGAAAATTATTTTGATGGATGAATCACTTGGCCCATCAGATTCTACCAGGGCCACGATGACAATGTAATTCTGGATGGTGTTTGCTGCACGGAGCTCTCGTTTGTTCCTCGTGAGTGGCTTTGTAAGAACGCCCTGCTTTGCTCGCTGCACGTGTACACCAAAGGACATCTCGGGAAGATCCTTCAGAGCAGCTGCCGGGATGGAAAAGGCTCTGCCCGACCCCCCGGGAGGGCCCTGCCGGTGCCTCGCTGCTGCTGCTGCTGCCTCTGCACTGCACACCCCAGGCACTGCTGGGGATGCTGCGGGGGCTGCTTTGCTGCTGAGCCCCTGCAGGGCTCTGCCACAGCTGCCTGAACCTCTGGAGGGGCTGGGGGTCCCCATCTGCAGCACTGGGGATCCTCCAGCCCAGCACATTCACCCAGCCCCTCCAGACAAGCCCTTTCTGCCACTACTGTCCCCCAGCACCGAGAGGTGCAGTCTTTTTGGTTTTTGTTTTTTGTTTTTTACAGTTCAATTTTCAGAATCTGCTCAGCATTTTCCCCCCAAGCAGCAAAACGTATGTGGTTTACAGTGTGCTCTTTTCACCCAGTAATTTAAAAATCAGGACAAAAGGGAGCTGAAGTGCCCTTTCCTCCACATTTAGCTGTCCACAATCTTAAAAAAAACCCCAGAATTCATAACAGAAAATCTCGGTCAATGTGAAGAGATCTGAAATCATGGCATGTTCAGACATTTGGAGAATTTCCCCAGCAACTGAGTGCTGGCTGGAGGGGCTGCCCATGGCCCTGCTGTCGGGGTGGGCTGAGCCCCAGCAGCCCCAGCCAGACGCAGGCTCATCTACATTTTCCCCACCAGCAGAGTGGCAGCGAGAACAGAAGCCTTTTGTGAAGTTGCATTAATGTTTTTCAAGCTCTTTGAAGTTGAAAAGCACTACAAATAACACATATATTATAAAGTTTTGGGATAAAGCACTCATTGGTGCTCAGATCTGAGTGTGAGCTGAGGAGCTCTGCCTGTCTCTCATCATGAGAGACAACTGCAAGTCTTCACGTTGTCACAGAACCACTCTGAAATGCTAAATGGTTTTGAAATCTTATTTTTGGCTACAGAGCTGACATCCTTAATTTGCATTTTCATTGTTCAGGCAAACAGAGGCTAGTTTCTAGGGAGATCCTTTACATGCAACAACAGAAAGAAAAGTAATCGGTGTGACCCCCACAGTGGCTGACCCCAGGTTGGGAAATCCAAACCTACACAGCAAAGATCCACCTAAGCAGAGCAGCTGGCAGAACAACAGCATTCCCAGCCATCACCATCACCTTGGACATGCCGTGGGTTGAGAGAGACAAGGTCTGGGGACGTGGGTCTAAGTTCATCACCCTCACGGAGCAGTGGCACATCCTGAGTGCCTGGGAATCCACCCATCCACACCTTTTCTGAAGTGTCATCCCTCTCTTGCAATGCTTCTCCTGTAGTTTCTAGGTGGGTTCTTATCCTGATGGGACAGCTTTTCTGCCCAGCCAAGATGCTGCTTAGACCCCTCTGTGATGTTCAAGAGCAAGACGTACACATTTCAGATAAACACACCATGGAAGGTCTCACCTACCTCGTGCACACTCTTTGTGTCAGGGCTGATCTGCTTCATGCAAGCCCCAATGAGGGCAATGGAAAGACTCCTGGTGAGTGCTGGGGTTTGGCCTGGATCCAAGGTTTTAGAGCCTCTCTGGGCTTACTTTACTCATAAGACAGAGAAAACAGCTCACAGCATCAAGACCCTACACCCACAGCCAGAGCCTGGGCAGCTCAGCCAGATGCCTCATAAAGCCTTTAAGCTCACTGAGTTTTATTCTCTTTCTGCTCCAAACTGAGGCTTTGTGACCATTCCCTACTCTGTAGGGTCCCTGCCAGACTGAGAAGCATGTGGATAACTCCATTTCCTTCTTCCAGATATTAAGAACTGCTGAAGAGGGACACATCCATTAAATTGGTCATTGGTATTCAGGGTGGGAAGGGATCTGCTCCTGCACCAGGTTCCTTCAGCCAGAGAGCTGATTATGTGTTTTAAGAGAGTTAATAAAAGTAATTGGCCTTCATAAAGGAAAAAGAATATAATGTTGGAGGGGGGAGCTGTAACCAGTTTCAATTTTCATTCCCTCAGCTGAGCAAATAGCAGGGAAGAGCCACCAGAACTTCAGAAATGTAGCATGAAAATGTGAAAGAAACATCCTCGCTGGCAGGGAGTCACCAGAGCCAAAGGGGGTGGGAACCTGGGTGCCACACACCCTACAGGGGCCCTGGTTTGGGACACAGCCCAAGAACCAAGTGGGAAACATGCAGCAGAGAGAGGAAGAGGCAAATCAATTTGCAGAACCAATAACAACCAGCAGCCACCATGAAACCCTGAGCGTTGGTCCTGCCACTCCAGACCCACGGACTCCTTTGGTCACAGGCCCCTTGGGCACGTGGATTTGCCATTCCACAGTCCAACACCACTGCCTGTCCCCTCCTCAGGGCTCCCACACTGAGGTACCCCAGGGCACTGAGATTTGGGCTGCTCCAGTCTGCCAAAGCCCAAGTGTTAAATCACAGTCAACGCAGCAGAAGACGTGAAGGTTTTTGTTTATGTAAGATTTGCTGTGAGGCGTGGAGGGAATCTGCTTCCCTTGTTTTTAAATGCCATGTTGTGTGAATTTAATGTGCAGAAAAGGTGTCAGACAAACAACCCTGAAGAAGAAAACTGCCTGTTTAGCAGTGAGCTGAGCTCTTGAACACCCTTCATCTGCAACGAGGTACCGCAGGCACAGCCCAGCGCGGCGTGTGGGGAGGGAAGAGCTCAGCACACAGGCAGCACAGATGGGTGCATGAGAGAGGATTTCATCCAAAAATCCTGGTACACACCCCTAATTCTCCCTTAGTCCATGCCTGGAAAGAGCCAGCACATGCAGGATGCTCAGGTGTTTGACACCCTGGCATGTAGTTGACAAAGGCACAAGTATTTATTAACTTACTTTGTTTTTTCACTGATCCCTCTCCATTCTGTCACTTCCTTGTGGCCATCACCTTTTTGATCTGACTCTGACAGCTGTGGAAATGATCTCCAGGCAGTCCCAAAGATCTGGGTATTTTCCCCCCTCCAGTGAGAACCCTGGCCCTGCTGCAGAGGGGCACTTTCTCTCCTGGGCCTGACAGCTCTTCAGAAACAGACCTGATGCAGGAGTCAGGAGAATTCTGCAGCACTGCCAGGCCCAGGGAGAACCCTGGGGATTCACAACGAGCCCCTGGGCTCCATCCAGAGCTGCAGTCAGGCAGCCACATGTCATGAACTGACCATGGACAGGAACTGTTATAGAATAAACCTCAGTCTAAACTTCATTTAAAACAAGCTTCCACTGTCCACGCTGGGACAGTGCCCCTTGGAACACTGTATTACTTTATAACTTAACTACAGGAGTATTAGGCTGCTCTGTACCATAAAACACACACAGCAGTGGGACCTGTTCTAAAAGCATCCATTCCAATTATTTCCCCTTTCCATTGTCACCAAGGGACAAGAAAAGAGCGTCACAACTTTGTTTTGACTGAAGAAGAGGATGAGATTGTCATTGCTTTGTCACACTTGATCGATGCTCTGGCTCCAGTGAAGCTATTGAACATAAATTCAAGGCATGCAGACATCACACATGCCCACTCTGCATCAGACACTGAGCTGCTTTGCTGCTTTCTGCAAAGAAATGCAGGGAAGGGAATAAACTCACATTTCTGGACTATTTTCTGTGTAACAGAAGCAGCAGCACAAGTCTGTTTGTCTAGGCAGCACCCCAGGCTCTGGCTCAGCCTCATGCCCAGTATCACCAGTCTCACTGGGAGCACCTCAATGGCTTTACAGCTGGTTTTGTGGAGGTATCTACCCTCCAGCAGGAAGCCAAGTCTTCTGGAAAAGGGACTGACAACATCTTTTAACCAGTCTTGGATAATTCATATCACAGAGAGTTTTCTGTAATTTGTCAGAAGCATCTATTAATCCTTAATGAGGTAAAAACTCCTCAACATTTCTCAGCTCAAGTTGCCAAAAACCCCCACACCGAACTGACATTTCCATTGCTTCTGCTGCAAATCCTTTCACTTCTCTTGAATGGAAGAAAAAAACAAATTTAGAAGGATTCAGTCCTTGCTCCCTGACACAGCTAGCAAAAAAAGGGACTGGCTCAAGTATTGCTACACCAACAGAAATAGCCCATATTTCATGTCAAGGAATACGATGTGCAAATTTTTATAGGCACCATAGATCATCACCATCTGTCTTGACAAGTTAATTGTCTGCAGTTTTTCTAGGAAAACTAGAAACTTTAAAAACTAACAAAACAAATGAGTTGAAGGATGATATGGGCAGTGCATGAAGCACCGTGGGCTCACTGCCCTGGAAATGTGCAGGTTCTGATATGCCTGAATTCACTCTAAAAAGAAAATTTGGAGTGGTCAAACACTGCTCTTGGTGCTACTTATAGCACTGAGCTCCTACAGACATAGCAAAAGAATTGCTTATAGAGCACGGTCTCTGCAAAAAAACAGCTGAACTTGACAAATCTGGGAACAAAACATTAATTAATCAAAGTAGGGAATGGCACTCAGAGGGTTCGCAGTCAGTGGCAGGATTCACACCCCGTGAAGGGCCAGCAATGCACAGCCCATGCAATTAAAAATCCAGGACAAACTGTATTAGATTACAGCCTCCAGGAGAAAATATGGATGTTGGGGCTTTGGTTCTAACTCCCCAGCTTTATGCAAAACGTATTTATGAGTTGTCTCGTGGGAACACTTGAAGCTGCCACGTGAACACAGAGGGTGACGGAGGGGAACTGTCCTTACAACACACTCAGGGTTCTGAGGAGCTTGGCACTGCTGAGACACATCCCTGGGGACATCCACTGCACTTCAGGGTGTTGGAGAGCACAGCAGCACACCTGAAGTGCCCACAGCAGCCAGAGCACTGACACACAGAGACAGGGACGTGCCACAAACCCTCTGCCCGAGTCCTTCAGAACAGGCTGGCAGCTGCAGGCACCAGGGGCAGGGGCAATCCAGGCTGTGGGCAAGCACATCCACGTCTCACAGCATGACCAGGACGAGCCAGGACACCAGAGGCAGCTCCTACAGCGTCACAAGGTGTGAATGTTACTCCAGAATCCATCTCCAAGTCAGGCCCTGCTCGTGGCATCACCTCCAGCTGCTCCTGACCTAGGATGGCCAAGTGGAAATCTCACAGTTTCGTAAGAATTCAGTCCTCAAACACACAAAAAAAACCCTCCCAGCTGCATTCACTAAGTGGATTTTAAAAGGGTGGAGGTTCTATTTGAAATGTAAAACAAATTTAATTTTTTTAGAGTCCAAATAATCTTTTTTCAAGTCTTTCCCGACATTCTTCATTAGTTCTCATCACCACACTGACAACCCCCCACGAGGAATCCAGATTTTTCTCATGAAAAACTAGAATTAAAGAAAACCAAACCAGAAATTATTCTTTATATTAAATACAAGCTTACTAAATTTAGATCTGGATGACCTTGTCATTTACATTTTCCACAGACAACAATGGGGAGTTTATGCCTGGACAAGGAGCATGGGATTTGGCACTAACTGAAGCATAAAAAAAAGTCAAGGAGCCAAATACCCAGCTGGTGCATATGCCCAAGCCTCCTCAATTCCTCCAAACTGAGATAATTTATACAAACCAAACTCAATTTTGAATTTTCCCTGTAATTGCAACAGGTCCATATTTACACTGGAGCCTGAGCAGTGCCCACTGGGGCCACCTGAAAGGCTTAATTTCATTTAGTAAGAGTCTGATTGAAGCCCTAGGAATGTTTAAAATGTTTAAAAAACATGACTTCAATATTGGATAATGGGTTCCAAAAACCAAAGATCCCACTCAGGGCTGTATGTGTGACACACAATGGCCAGACAAGACACTTCAAAAGAAATAATCTTTCGGAAAAAAACTAACTCTAAGAAATCCAACCGATTCATGCCAGAGCTGGTAAGTCAGATCATCTCTACCATATCATCCTCAAACTCCTGGGTGAGAGCAATTAGGAAAATTCAGCACCAAAACCAGCTGGGATTTTCATAAAGTTAAAGAACTGAAACTGTGAGTCGGAAAGAAAATGGTCCTTTACCCATAATATTTTCAGTGTAGATAAAACACCAGCATAAAACAGAATAAAGTGTGGTGAGATGTGACCATCTCCCCCTTAACTGATTGACAGATAGCAGTAAATTAACAAGTGATGTTTATTAGTTTAATATTCAAATATGGTGAACAGAATTTCAAAAGGTTGCTCCACAGAACTGAGTGATTTTGAAACCCCTGAAATCACAAAATGCTGACCTGGGGACATGAAGTGCATTGGATCCCTGCCTCTGCCCTGCCAGTCCTGCTCCCCTCTCCCCTGGATCTCTGCCTCTGCTCTCCCCCAGGGCTCTGCACAGTGCTCAGGGACATGGATCCATCTCCTGGAGCGGTGCCAGGTGAACTGGCACACTTCTGCCAAAATCCAAAATCTGAGGCAAACTCCCCCTGAGCACCTGCCCAGCCCCTGCACGTCAATTTCCCATGGACTGATTCCTGCTGCCATCAGCTTGGCAAAAACCCATTTAACAGTAGTTTTGCTTGATTCAAGGTTGCAGAATTTGGCCTCCCCTCGTTTTTGGGTCATCTGGATTCGATGCCCTGTGCTGCAGTGCTGAGCAGAACTTGGCAGGGGCTGTCCCCTCCCAGCATTGTTTGTTTGGTATAACATTAGGAAATAAATTAACGAGCTACATGGGCTTTGCTTTACAGCAAAAAGAAGGAAAAAGGTTTTCAGAGAAGTTTCTGAATCATAAACCAGCAAAGATTTATAATAAAAAATTTATACGCAAACCTCTGCAGTGTACTGAGTTTAGATCGACCCCATTACATAAAGACCCTTGTCTTAAAACATGAAGTCAAATGCAAAAAAATAAACCTGATTGATTGTAACCAGAGCAAAAATCTGATTGAATTGAATAGAGCAGCAGCCACTGCTCCTCTGAAGGTGTCCCATGGACAGCTGTAAAAATCTGAAATTGCCCCCACACAGCTCTAAAATGTCAATTCTCACAGGTAGTAAGTGGAGGAGTACTGAACTACACGCAGCTCTTCCCTGTAAAACAGTTCCCAGATTAAAAGTTATTTCAAGTATAAAAGAAGGGCTAAGGAGAAATAAAGGAGAAACTCTACAACCCCCCTCTCAAGCTCCCCAGCCAAAACCAGGGACAGTGTGCAAGACCAGAAATCTTTATCCACAAAGTTTATCTTCTGAGTTTTTGTTCACACTTGTTTCTTTAATTATTTTTTTTAATATCCCATAATTAATTTTTTCAGACTGGATTCCTTAAGGGCCAGGTTCATGGAGAACTTCGCAGAGCTCATAAAAAACCTGGCAACCACTCTGATCCCCAGAAGATTTAGATTAATTTGGATACAGCTTTGACAAACATTAAATCTCTTCTTTAATGATGTTCCTCAAACAAAACAGTTAGCAAAATATCTGAATTTCCTTGTATAATGTCACATTTTAATGTAAACATCAAATAATGTACCAAAAGTTTTACCGGAAAAAAAAAAAAATTAAAGCGGCACAATTCTTTATACCACTGGAGAAGAGGGGAGGAAAAAGCCAGATTACAAACATTTACACATGCATAGTGGAAAAAAAATTAAACAAACAAACAAAAAAGTCTTTTACTAAATTCACGCATTTTTTTAAAATAGTTATTAAATCTACTAAGCACCAACATACCTAAAAATTTATTTTCAGCTTCATGATTCATTTAAAAAACCTATCAAATTAACTTTTCAAACAAGCTTATATTACTAGCTTGTCCAAAAATAAAATGTAGAGTTTTTTTGGGTTTTTTGTTAATTTTTTCTTCTTTTTTCGATTTTTTTATCTTTTTTTTAAAGTATACCAATACTTTTATCTGAATGTTTCCAAACAATGGCATAGGTGTCTGCAAAGAATGCCTTTACTTTACCCTACAGTGGATGGAAAATACAATACCACATCATACAGAATCTAAAACTATAAAAGTCTGAGAATGCAGCATCCCTTCACAAAAAAGCTGATAAAACTGAAATTATTTAGAAGATGCTGCACCTTTATTAAAAAAAAAAATTAAATGAATTTAAGCAGAAATAACATACATTTTTACATTAACTGGCCATTTCTGGTACAGAAACCCAGCATAGTATGCTAATGTTATTGAATAAATGTAAATGCTACTTACAATCTTCTTAAATACAATTTAGACAAACTTTTTTTTTCCTTTTTTTTCTTTTTCCTTTTTTTTTTCCTTTTTTCAAGTTGTACAGGTAATCTCTCAGCTGCTAGTTTAATGCAACATATCATTAACATTACACAAATTAAAAAATAACACGTGTGTGTTTTCCTACAGAAAAGCTTCCAAAAACCCGACCCACATCAAAAAATGCAAAATAATGGAATATAATTAAAAAAAAATTAGTTGCAAGTCTAGCAGCAAAGCAATTAAGTGAGGATATATTTACTAATATAAACAAAGGGAATATTTGCAACTACAGGTGAAGCCCCAACTATCTTAGATCTACCGACACAAATAAAAATTAAATTCTCTCTAAAAAAAATAATCTGATTATTTAAAATAGGAGTAAAAGCCGTTGCTACCTGATGAACTACCTAGGCTAAGTTCCTGAAACAAGGACAGGGGGTCGCTGTTCTTTTTTGTCTGCTCGGGAGGAGGTTTGGGCTTGGGGGGAGCCCGCAGAGCGCTGGCGTAGGACATGACGGGTTTGCTCCCCGCGGGCTGGGGGCTGCTGCTGTTGGACTCCACCAGCTGCTTGTTGGGCATGAGAGGGGGGAACTGGCCCAGGTGCTGCAGCACGCTGTAGTTGAAGGAGTTGGAGAGCTGGATGTTCTCGGCCTTCAGGTGTTCCTCCGGGGGCTTGGCCGCCTTCGGTGGAGCTGCGAAGGGAGAAAGCGGAGTTGGAACAGATGAACGGCTCTGACTCAGCAAACCCACCTGGAGTAACCCCAAGTGCTGGAACAACCACTCTGGTGGCCTCCTCCCACACCAGCAATTTTCTGTGTTTAGTCACTCTGAAAATTAAGTTCCCAGAATCACAAAATCACAGGATGGTTTGTGTTGGAAGGGACCTTAAAGCCCATCCCAAGCCGTGGGCAGGGACACCTTCCACCAGAGCAGGCTGCTCCAAGCCCCATCCAACCTTGCCTTGAAGTGCTCTACCTTCATTCCCAAGTCTTGGATGGTGCACCATGAGCACCACAAGGTTTGCATTACTGAGCACACCCTCCCTGTGTCTGCACCTAGGGCTGGAACCCCCAGCCTGCAATCCCACACAGAGGATTCTCCGGGTGCTTCCGAATGGAATCTACTCTAATTTAAGCACTTTATCCACTGAGACAGCACACAGAGTATTTCATTCTTCTTGCTTTACAGCTTAATAGGCTAAAATTAAAATTTACAGCACCATATATAATTCATTCTCCAACAGCAATTCAGAGTACTGAATGCCAACCAACTAATTATTGGTATTTCAGGCTGAATGCATTCCTGCTAATTGATATGTTCTTGCTCCACATTTAACAACTCCTGTAACTATCAGAAAAAATGGTGCTTTAAACCATAGGTATAAAACTGCTTTCAAGTGAATTTCCTGAATCCTAATGAGGTCCCTTACTTTTGTCTGGAGAATTCTGCTGTCTTGCACAGCTAGAGACACTACACTGAGACACAGCTATATTTCCATCTGTAATAGCCTAGGAGCTGGGCAGAAGATATATTCTATAATCATTTCAATCTTTAATTGTATAATGTTATTTTTAAAGTGCACATACAAAAATGTACCGCCAAATGAGTGCAAAAGTAGAAAAACAAAGTGAAGTTTCTCACTGGAAGGGTCACACAAAGGCTTTTGCTTTTTATAGAGTACTCAAAAAAAAAAAAAAACAACATAGAAGAATGGATGTGGAAAGAACATAAGCAAAGCAGTTTTGCTAGGGTTGCTATGATTCAACAAAAAACAAACAACCCAGAACACAAGCAAAAAACCTCCCCAAAATAACCACAGCACTCAAGAGAAGACAAGTAATGACAAGCAGGGCCAGAGGTGAAAGCTGTGTGTGGTAGAGGTGTCTAACAGAAGGAAAAATACGAAATAAACATCTTGAATAAGAACTTAAATCATTTTCTTTCAATCAACAGAAAAAGCAATGCATATCAAGCTCTTAAATTGCAATTTTGGGAAGTGCCTGCACAGAAAGACCCTGAGCAATTGACAGGAGCTCTCCCTGTGCTCCATAAATCCATCCCCATCCGACCCAGCACTGGTGCTGCAGTCGCTCCTGACCTACAGGAGAGATCAGCCCTTGAACAGTCTGCAGTCAGGGTCACTCCCTCTCAAGGAACAAATGCAGGCACAGGACTTTCACAGCATCACATTCTCACGGGGTTTTATTTCATGGATAAAAATCAACACTAACGAGAAGGGTGCAGTTACTGGTCATTAACCCTTAGCTCTATAAAACACGTCTGGGCTGTAAATATGATCACAGGCAGTGAGCTGTAAATGTGGAAAGGCACAGCAGCCATAAAATGGAGATGTGTTTGCATGAACCATTAGATACAGGGCTCTGTTTCATATACATTTATTGACAAAACAGAAGCCATGCTTAACTACAATAAAAAATATTTCTGTAGCAAATGCAGATTATTAGTCAGAACTTCATCTTTTCATTTAGAATTTAGTATATGACAGCAAATGTGTGTATATGGGACTTTTTACATATACATCTCTCCTGTGAGGACTTTACTCACAAACACATCCTCAAGCCTTTCATGAAAGCAAAGAAATGTGGGGCTGGCTGATCCCAACATAACCGTGCCAGAGCTCCTCAGCTCCTCTCAGATAACCAAGGAATCTAGAGAGCAATTCCAGTGATGAATGCCACAGAATGCTGTGCATTCAGCTCCCTCATTTTCAGTAAAAATAGAAATAGATTGAAGGAGGTGCCCTGAGCTTGAAGCTTTGAACTTAGCACGAAAGACGCTGCCATAAATACGGGTTTGTAAAATAACATTTTCACATTTTGGAAATTAAAAGGCACATTAGGAACTTAATTCTTGAGTGCTGTTTCTGATATAAACAGTTTTTTTCATTCACTCTACACTGCGTGTTTCTATTCACAATTACTATGAAATTAAATAATGTTTTAGGTTTATAAAGTTTGGTGGAAAGCAATTAAATTTTTTAAGGCAAATAAACCAGCTTATAAATTTTTTTCCACATTATTAAGCGTTTTTAATATCCACATTGGAATATTGTTCACACTTTTATTAATTTTGTTTTTAAATTACCACTGGAGATTCTGAAAACAAAATCAAAGGGAAGAAACTGTACTATCCTGGGAATTTTGTTTTTCACAAACACAAGAAATACAGAGAACAGAACAGAAGAATAGCTGCACTGCTCCAACCCTCTCCTTGCAGCTTTTCTTCATCTCTGAAAAGTTAATTTAGTTTCTGTCTGCTCAATCAATCAGCACTGCTGCTACCACCAGGGAAGCCACACTGCACAGAGATTCTTCCATGGTGAGAGAGAATTTAAACTCGTCACTCCTTTGATGAAGCACCAGAATTTACTAGAGAAACGCTGAGAGCACTAATTCAGTTTATGTGTTGCTCCCCCAGACTGTAATATCAACACAAAATATCACTGATTCTGGAAACAAATAATCTATCTTGCAAATAAATCCCACCAGTCACCTTAGTTCCCTTCAGCACAAACTGAGCTGCACTTGAAACCACTGTCAGACTATTTGGCTTTACTGGAGCTTTTGGAGAAGACTAAGGAGCAGCACTGTCTTTTCAGATGAAGAACAGCTTGTTAACTAGATGGCACATGAAAACAGGATCATTCCAAGCAAACCTTTAACTCCAGAAACAATGAGGACTTCAAAAATCTTTGCTTAAGCTGGTTTTGGGGATTGAAGAACCAGCAGAAAACATTTGGTGGGAAGAAATGCAGAGGCAACCCTCCCCTTAGAGCTGGTCACTGCAGAGCCCCAGCCTGTACCCACCTAACAACTCCCGAGGTGGAACTGCTCTGCTGGCTCCGTTGCATGGAATGTTTGGGTAGGGGGCAGATGAGGAGGAGTTTACCCACAACTCAGGGGAGGAGTAGTTGAATGATGACTGGTTACTGTGGTCCTGAAGCTCTTTACACTGACCAAGACTGTCTTGAGGAGTGCTTAATTCTTCAGAACAAGCCTGGACTGAACTAGAGGAAATTCTTCTTTGGTACAACGGCCTGCCTGGTCCTCTTGGTTCATACTGTGAACGAAAAAGAAAAACAAAACCAAAAAAATAACCTTTTGCTCTTTTGATTCAACTACACGTTATCAAATACCATTTCCCCATCCAATTTTTTCCCTGAATGGTCTTACCCAAAAAAAAAAGAAAGTCCTTTGCATTTAGAAAAAAAATCTAATACATTTCAAGCTATACATTCCATATTGCAGTCATTGATAATGTATTTTGATCACACAAAACAGAGAATTTTAAAGGAAGTGCAAAGAACAACAACTGAGATTTCTTAATTCTTATCAACCTTTACATGTCACACTCCTACGTGGGCGATGGATCACACAGTGAGGAGGAAGATACCCAGCATTTACAGATGAAGCAAAGGAAGCACAGAAACACACAAGAGCAAGAAAAAAATGTTCTCACAATGTAGTCAGGAAAAAAATGGCTTTTCCTTTACCAAAGGATAAATCAGTGAGTTGCATACCAGGATCTAGGGAAGCAGGATACATTTGTATACTGGATTTTGTACATACAAAACAAATGCTCTGGAGAAGTGAATGCCCTCAGGAGAAATAATGCAGAGAATTTTATCTGAAACCACAGAAATGACTTGCTTCCATAAGCCCTGTAGATCATGCAGATGAAAACGGCAGGAGCTCCATTAATTAACCTGTGGGCTTCAAGAGTTCAGATTTAAGGGCTCTCTAAGCTTTCTCAAGATTCAAAGCAAGTCTGTTGCATTACAGTTTATTTTTAACAATAAATACAGTATTTGCTCCCATCTGCACTGACTAACAAGAGCACCAATGACAGAGAAGTCATACAGGTAAATCTAGACTTACGTGGTAAAGGGGAAAAAAAACCCTCCTAATGAAAAGTCGTAAGAAATCAGCTAAATAAACATCAAATTACTTGCTTGGAAAGCCCCAATATTGTTATTATATCATCTACAAAAATCAGACAGGGGAAATAAAGTGCATGAAAGAAAACTGTTATATCTTATTTCAGTCACCACAATCACGAGATCGACATTTGGGTATCCTGACACTCCACTCCCCTAAAGAAATCCTTCAACAACAACAAAAACAAACAAACAATTCATAAAGTACTGCCCAAATCAACCCAAAAAGTATACATTTATTGAGTTTAAAAGGGCTATTTTGGAAAGCAATCAGGGATTTATCAAAGTTCTGGACACTTGCAAGTACAGAACCAGACAGAATAACTTCAGTATTCCCTTTGATGTGCAGTTCAGATCTGGTTTGCCTAAACAGATGCAAAAGCTTTCAAGTACCAAGTCAATTAACAGCTTTATAAATAGTGATTGAGAAAACAGCTTAGTAAGGATACCAAGAGTCAAGAAATCTGCCCTGACAAGTGCCTTGTCTGAGGGATGTCTGTTAAAAATACACCTAAAACCACATTTTTATTTCTTTGTGCGCTCAGTCCTACCTACCAGCTGGACCAGTAGTTTTGGGAAGTTTTTAAGCAAGTCTCTGTCTTGCAACACTTTTACTGCATTTGGCATTTCTGTCACATATTTTGGAAGGAAGAAGAAATAAGAACTAAACCGAATTTGCACTAATTACATAAAGGCTCACTCTATTTGTCTTCAGATAGCAGGAGCTGTCACAAGCTCTATAGGAATATTTATTGGTTTATTACTGCTGAAAAGCCATTGTTCCTACGTCCTGCTGTACTGACAGCATTAACTGTTGTCACAAAGTATTAGATTTTATATAGGATGGTATGATTTAATGGACTGAGACATCAAATTTCTAAATGTCTATAAACCCAAACCTTACTACAGCTCTGCCTGGGCCTGAGGACTCCATTAACCTCTCTGGATCTGTATAAGACAGAAATTTGTAAAATGCTCTGGAATTCAATTGTAGTTATTTTTCTCAAGGTCATAAACTAAATATTTTCTGTTTTCTGAAGTTGAAAGACAATTAAATTAAATATGTATTGTGTGAGATAGTGATGAGCATGGCTCCCTCCCCATCTTCCCTAAAAACCTTAACAGAAACGCATCACAGAACAAGCCACTTATGTACAAATATTGGATTACATGCAGTCAGTGAGAATATTAATTCTCACATTCCTGGAATGCAACCTGCCTCCAGGATACCTCACATCTACACATCACACACTCCTTAGCACTCTAGATTCCAACAGGGATTAAAACCTCCTGTTCCAAACATGACCTGCCCCAGCTCTATGTGCTGGTATAGTCTGCATCCCATAACACACCCCCTTAGGGTCCAGGACAAGGAAAGATGGAGAGGAACAGACAGAGCCAGCTGTGTGTGGCAGGGTTGGAGCTGGAGCCAGCCTCAGGCAGCACAGCTGGATGTGTCTGATTTCCAGCACACAGCCCCTAAATACACAGGATGGATTCTATCAATTAGAACAGACAGGGTGGGATTTATTACATCAGGTTTTGTACCATGTTGGAACAACTGTACAGCTCTGGTCTCCTACGAAAAGCAACTCAGCCACATTCACAGCTCAACACTGAGTCACCTGGCTGGGTCATTGCAGCTGACTGTCCACAGACCTTCCCATGAGCTTTCACCTGGGCTGTGGTTCATTCTCACTGCAGAAAAATGACATGCAGACACAGAGCAATGACTGCAAGAAAAGTGAGTAACATTCCAAAAGCCAAGGCTTCCCATTAGGTAGGGAAAACGTTCCACCTGCAGTGACAGGAACCACGGATACGCTCAGGGTGAACAGCCAAGACGCAGAGAACAATTTCACCTGACACAAATTCCCAGTGTCAGCTTTTAATGTGTGAGGTGTTTTGCATTCATGACCACTTCACAACATAATGTGACACTAAAAGGACAGGACAAGTGCACAGCAGACAGGACACCCACCTCTTCTAAGCTGTGGAGCGAAGAAGCAGAAACCGCTCGAGACGCGAGTGGGTGAAATGGCTCCTGACCGACTGCGTGCTGATGATTCTGGATTTGTATAAAAGGGCTTTGCTGCGACCTGTGGGGCAGTGGAGGTATTCCATAGTGAAAGCCCTGCCCCAGGAGGTGATTCTGCTGGAGGTTAGCGTAAGTCCAGGATCCATCAGGTTGCAGGTATTTCAAGGGAGACGGGGTTATGTGTTCGGATGGCATTGAGAAAGGGGGGTTGTATATTTGGGGTAAATGCTGTTGAAATGCTGGGTTAGTGGGCAGTTCAATGTCTCTGCTGTTCTCAGTGAAGTTGGGAAAGTGAGCGCTGTGGTTGGAGTTGCAGGAAGGAGAAGGGAGTGCTGGTGGGCTGCGGGGCTGCACTTGTCTGTATTGCAACAGTCTGGACTGGGGGGGTGGCATTTCGGCCGCGTCCCGGCTCTCGCTCTGATCGCGGTGCGACAGCTCCCGCAGCAAATCCTGGAATCTGCATTGACAGAATAAATGCATCAAGAAGAGAGAAGAAAAAAAAAAAAGTTTTGCTGAAATCTCGCTCTTTTTGAGGTGGAGAAAACTCAGAGCACAGAACACTGAATTGAAATATTCTCATCTTTGCACTTACTGACCCTAACTTCAAAGGATGTGACTGAGCAATCAGAAATTAGGCACAAAAGGATTAATTGGATGAAATACCCACCTGAATCATCTCAAAGTTTTAATAACTCTTGAGATTTCCTTTTCAGTCAGAAGAATCAATTTTTTGTTATCTCTTAAGAGACAACTAAGGTAAGGATTTCCTGCTTTACTACACAGGGTAAAAAGTTCACATAGTTAAAGAAAATTTTAACCCCTTACAAGGCAAAAGCCAGAACAACCAGGGATTCCCCTCACTTGCACAACATACTTCCAAACTTCTTCAAAAGGTCAAGAGTATTCAATTCAGCACTTCAAAGAGTCAGATAAGAGGGCATTTAGATGCTTTACCATGGCTGTAACAAACCAGATGGAAAAGAAAGCATAGTGGGAGATGACAGTAAACAGAGGCAATTTAAAAATCCAGCCTTTACAATATACATGATTAAAGTTGATGACCACTGGAACCATTTTTCTGTTGATATTCAACAGCTTCCTTTCTTGCCCCCTAAAGCTCCATCTCAAATACATGCCTTTTTTTTTTTTTTTTTTTAAACTGCTTTTAAAAGCAAAGGCTTTTTGATAAGGAAGAAAAGTTTAGGTTTCACTGGGGACCAGTGTTCGGGGAGGGGCTGGTTTGTTTCTTTTCAAGCACACAAATCTCAGACTGCTACTTCAAATTGAAGAATTTACAACTTAAATAGGCCTTAACTACACTCAGACACCTCTTTCATAAAAACACAAGGTTGTTACTCTCTATCCATTCCTTATTCCATAAATACAGCACTGAAAAGCTCCATAAAAATATTTTTCCACTACAGCTTTACTACCCAATATACTAAGAGAATAAAGCATAACACATAATAAAAGCATAGTTGTAAATCAGCCTGCCAACTATTTTAACCTTCATAATAACAGCAGCAAAAAGCAATACCTTTAAGTGCCTTGCACTTGATCACAGTGTTACAGATAGGTGCCCACTGCTCAATTTTACACAAGCTCTGATGACTCAGTAAACAAATACCTTGAATATGTTGCCTCTGTTTCATCTTCTGTATTACTGGCAAGTTTCCAGTTTGCCCTAACTTGCTGCTGTTGATGTAATCCAATTGGCTGCTGAGGAAGATGTGGTAGATGAGGATGGTGATGGTGTTGATATGGAATAGTGCCTTGACTGAGATAGGCATTATGTTCATTCCATTGCTGTAACCTGGCTTGTTGTTGCTGCCTTATTGTTTCCAAAGCTACATTTCCATGCATACGATCTATAAAAATAGTTTTAAAAAAAAATTTTATCTAATGCCCCTTTTTAAAGATCTTTATGTCAGAAAAAAAAAAAAAGAATACTTTTTATACAGTTTATTCCAGGGTCTATTATACACTAACTGCATTGCAGTGCATAACCTGGTTATTTAAATCATATGGAAAATCATATAAACATGAATCTTCTAATAAAGTGCTGAATATTCAAACATGCCTCAAGCAGCAAATTATGCTCAATGACATTACTTATGGAAACTAACCCAACAATGACCCAATTCAGAGCAATATGCCTGAAAAAGGTAAATACCTCCTTCATTTTCACTTCAATGTAGTCATAATTGCACACTCTGAATTTAAATAAAGAAAAGTCACCTACCTAAAGTGTCCCCTAAGGGCATTCCTGATGGATTCTCTTCAATGAAGTTGTTCAAGTGGGTTGGCAGAACTGGGTTGTGCTGTGCAATAGGCCTCAAAGGATTACTGACTTCTTGTAACAGAGGTGGGGGGTGTTGTTCTGAAATCACAGCATCTACAGCAGGAGAATGTGGTCGGTGGGGAATGGGATTATTAAAAAAGGACTGGCTGGGGCCTGCCTGGTAAGCAGGGGAAAGCTGCGAAGGTGGTGGAGGCTGCTGATTCAAGTGATTATGCTGCTGGACTACCTGGCTCTGCTGGGGTGGCATTTGGTTGGGCTGTTCAGGCAAGTGATTTTGCTGTTGACTTAAAAGGTTTTGCTGCTGCTGCTGCTGCTGCAGAGGGTAGGGCTGCCTCGGGATGTGGGAGAGGTGCTGGAAGTGGCGGGTGGGCACTGCGAACTGGGAGTGGGGCGGGGTCAGGTGCAGGTTCAGCTGCCGGGGGTTGGGGTTGTCCTTGCGGTGGAATTTAGCACTGGGATAACCAACACCACAACGAGACTCAGGGCTTCTCTGCTGAGAATTTGCTTCTAAATCAACCTACAAAAAAACAAAAAAAAAAAGTCAAAATTTGCACTAAAAAAAAAAGAAATAAAACCATAATAATGACTACATTCGTTACGAGATGATGTGAAAAAAACAAACCAACAAAAAACCCCAAACCCCCAACAAATAAACAAACAGAACCAGAAACCCAGACAAGAGAAACCCACCTGCTTGGATTCCAGAGGTTTCTTCTCAGGTGTTCGAATTTTACTGATTTCAGGTCCAGCAGTGTTTTCACTTTTACCTAAAAACATATACAAAATTATTTCGTTTCAATAGAAAAATTATAATTTTAGAATTTTTTTTTTCCCAGACACAGGAAAATTGACTTACTGGAATGGCATTTACAGCATCACAGACATTTAGTATAATTTACCTAAATAACACTTTTCCTTTAATCGCTACACTTTGTTCATTAATCATCACTAAGTAGTTCTTCCAACTTAATTGCAAGTAACATCAGCAGTTGTTACTGCAGAAGGGAGATGGAACAATTATACCCTCAATACTCCTCCCAACTCCCATTACTTCTGAACCTCACAATATCTCAGTTATTCTATGTGCAATGGCAAATCCCAGGTTATTTCCCCAACCTGTGGATCCCCCGATTAGGGAGGAAAGGGAGAAGGCAGGAAAGGAGGGAAGAAGGGAAGTCCTTCCCACAACAGCCCATTTCAAGCACAAACTGCCCCAAAAGCTGAGCAGTTGGCAGTGCCATTTCAAGCACAAACTGCCCCAAAAGCTGAGCAGTTTGCAGTGCCATTTCAAGCACAAACTGCCCCAAAAGCTGAGCAAGCACAAACTGCCCCAAAGGCTGAGCAGTTTGCAGTGCCATTTCAAGCACAAACTGCCCCAAAAGCTGAGCAGTTTGCAGTGCCATTTCACGCGCAAACTGCCCCAAAAGCTGAGCAGTTTGCAGTGCCATTTCAAGCACAAACTGCCCCAAAGGCTGAGCAGTTTGCAGTGCCATTTCAAGCACAAACTGCCCCAAAGGCTGAGCAGTTTGCAGTGCCATTTCAAGCACAAACTGCCCCAAAAGCTGAGCAGTTTGCAGTGCCATTTCAAGCACAGACTGCCCCAAAAGCTGAGCAGTTTGCAGTGCCATTTCAAGCACTAACCATTTCGGGTTTGTTCGTGCTGCTCCTTGTCCTGGTGCTGGAGCTGCTGCTGTCCTATGCTAACAGGGGAGTGGTGGCCCAGGCCATAGGGGATGGGAGAGCCTCGCCCATGTGCCTGTAACAGGTTCATGTTATATGCCATAGCTGCTTGGTGAGTAATGAGTCGAGGGTCGACTGCAAACCTACCCTGATACCCCGTCCATGGTACCTGTGTGTTGAAAAAATTAAAACAAAAATAAAAAAGAGAGAGAGAGATGCGATCTGTTAAGGCAGTGGTAACGAGCACACTGGTATTAGGTCAGTAACAGGAGGTTTTCATGCATCAGATGACCTGACACACTTACACACAACTACAGCTGGTGCTGGAAAGGGAGAGCTATAAGGGCAGCAAACAAGGGGCAAAGATTTTGAAGGAGAACCCTGGGCAAAAATTTTTGTACCAAAACCCATCCTTGTTTCAGTAGTTTCAAAGTTCAGGGATAAGACTGATGGACAAATTGCAGTTTAATAAACTTTAGATTAATCTATTCTCTGTTTAAATATAAATGGTAAAGTTTAAGCAAATACAAAGCCCTTTCTCCTGGTAGATACGAGACATTAGGCTGTGGTTCAGAGGGGAGGGGACAGAGAGAGGAGCTTCAAAGCTGAGGAACAGAACTTCCAGCACCCAGTGCTGTGAATTTGTGCCACAGAAGGAGTGGCTGTGCCCACCTCTGCACCCACAAGTCACTCAGTAAAGTTAACCGGACTATTGGTGGAACTCAGAGAGTGCCCACGGGTGAGGAATGACAAGGAATGACACTCCAAAGTGTCTGTGCTACATGACACATACACTGCAGATTTGAAATAAAATCCACCTCCTGAAAGCAGGTAAAGGAAGTCAGGATTTTATACAACAGCTTCAATTTTATTCCTAAAAGGAATGCAAAGGAAGACAGCTCCAGATCAAATTAGTTCAATCTCGCCCTGTAGGGAATTTATTAAAAGGAGGGAAATAGGTGAATAAGAGGTGAGTGCAGGGAAAGTCATCCCCAACACTCAGGCTCCCAAAGCATCCTTTACTGATGGCAGCAACCTCCTCTTGCTTTTACCTTGGGTATGGAAACTGCATTAAACAAAGGCATCATTTTATTTTACATGAACATAAACACATTTTACTTCAGTCTCTGCTTGTTTCAAGTGTAACAACTTTCATCCAATTCTTTTTTTAAATTACTATTTGCCCTTGAAATGTGCACTTTGAACTTTAGCTTTAGGCTACTACTGCATCTTACAACCTCAAATCATCTCCAAGCTTCTTTTCAACAGTAGCTGTCTCATTAGTACCTCAGTCTTCCCACTTAATTATTTAAAAATCCATCCTCAGGGAAGGTGAGCTCAAAATACTTATTTTTAATACATTTCTTTTGATTGGAAACACATAAAAAATATATTAACCTTGGAACAATAAGACAGAGCTTTTTAAATTACCTTGGTTTGATATTAATATAATGTGAGCAAGCATGACAAAGATACAGCTGCTGGTCTTCTCATTGCATTTAAATTTATCCATCAAATGCAGAATTTTTGTAAGCTTGGAAAAAGGAAAACTCCTTGGCCTAATAAAGAAAACCAATTTACAGCTGCCAGCTGATCTAAGACGTAAAACTGAAACTACAGAAAGTCCCCTATTCAGCATCCATAACCCAAAATACAACAGAGGACTCATAATGATTGAAAAAAACCAAATTAGCTGTATTCCAACATTTAGCATTATGAATGGAATTAAACACATCTGCATGTGTGGGTTCCACGTCCTTCCCACGGTCTTCAGGAGTTGTGTACAACACAGACATGTTACTCCACAAGCTTCTGCAGCCTTTGTTCTTTCCTTGCATTTTCCTCCTGGAATATGTGACTGTGAAGGGCAGAAATAAAGCAGAGACTGCTTCTTTTATTTGTGCAAATTTTGGTGGGACAGTTTTATTTGTAATCCAAAATTCCATGCATAAATGTAGCCTAAAAGACCTGATTAGAGATCTTCATTCTGTTCCCAAATGTCATTAAGGAAGGGGATTGGAGAGAAAACTGGCTCACTATGAGGTTCTGGAAGGGAAAAACATCCCATTATGCTTATTTTTCTTATCACTTCACTTCAGACACCTTGCACTGCAGACATCCAAAACTCGTAATTTAGACTGTGTGAAGTCAATAAAGAGAAACAAACTCTGTGAATCACCAAGGTCTCTCCAGTGATTAAAAACTGAACCAGGCAAATAATTCAGAGGCAGGTGTCTCAAGTCAGATGAGACAGATTCCACTGGTGTGCCTAAAACACACCAAATTACATGGACATGAAATTGCTTTTAGGCTGCCTGGAGTTATTTGTGGGAGCAAGGCTTTCAGGTCCTTATTTTCTGGTGGTCCTCTGCACAGCCACTCCTAAAGCCAGCAAAGATTCCGAGCGCTGAAAAAAACTGCAAAAAATTCACTATCTGATTTTGCCATTCATTTTTGTGCATACAATAACTGAGGTGGGGTGGGGGGAAAAACAGAAAATGAATTCTTACAGGCAAAGGCACAGACATGACCATATTTCCTCCATAGACAGCAGGTACATAGAGAATACTTGTCCCAGTGTGTGGATCTATCCTTTGAACAGGACTTGGAGATTTCCCCAGATTGGGGTGAGGTCCCAGAGGAGGAGGGGGAGGAGTATATGCTCGGATAGGATTTCCAATTAGAACAGAAGGATTGGGCTGAACTGAAAATAAAGATAAAAATAAAAGATATATATACATAAAAATAACATGATGATGACTATTTCTTTGTTTTTTCATCCTAACAGCATCTATCTTTACAAAGCATGTGTGCAACTCTCTAACAGCACAGGTCTGATACACCAAGAGAAAGCATTAATCAAATCCTGCATTCCATTTCAAAAATTTGAAGAGGCAGAAAATACGAGTTGAGATACAGAGAAACAGGTAGGTGGGAAGTGCATTGATGAAAGAATGTCCCAAACCAATTAAATATGCTAACAGTCAGAGTAGCTGTTAAGCACTGCAACAAATACTAAAATAACCCTCCCTTCTTTAGCAGGGAATGCAAGCTCTAAAATAATGCTTTTTCAAATTAATAACAAAATTATTCAGCTGTTGCATGCTACCTTGCAAAGGTATGATCAGTAATATCCGAATATATGACAGCACAATTTAAATTCAAAGTACCTCAGAAAACAGTGCCTGCAATATAATGTCCAAACCCTTTCAGTGCAAATACACTGGCACAGAGGTTTACATTATGAATTTCAAACAGAGCCATTTTTCAGAGGCCAACAACTTTGTCTGTGTTAAGATTGCAAAGTCAGTGCACACAACACCTATAAAGGGAGAGCCTTGGAAACACCAAATGTCCACTTAGCAGTCTATGATCTAATTCCCAGATGCACACAACAAGCAAATGGCTTTCAAACAGAGAAGAGACCAGATATTCAATGCATATCAAACTACTGCCAGCTTCACTGAGCTCAGAAATTCCCCCAGGAACAGCAGAGGTACTTACCAATTCCATCAGGTGGAAAATGGTCATTCTGGTTATGATGATGGACCTTGCCCTTTAAAGGAAGAAAAACAATAATAGTGATCTTTGCATTCTTACACAAACCAAAGCTTTTTATTTCAAGTGAACAGAATAAATAAACATAAAATGGAGGTTGAAAGAAGTCAACGGTTTATTCTTACACATTCAACTCTCCAGTTCCATCACCTGACTGTAAATTCATAAAGCTGGACATCAAACACCATTAATTCAATTAACCAGTGGGTCATCATGAGTCCCTCTGGGAAAACTCTCTCCCAAGGTTTTCAGATGCAAAGAAAGTTACAGAAAATATTCTGAGCTTCCTTTCTCACCATTTTCTTGCCCACTGCCCCATATCTTTCAGGAGAAGCATCCAGTACCAATGTAACTCTCTGCATTCCTTTACCATGGCAGCTTTAGTGGAAGCATGATCCATTTTCTTCTCCAGGTTCCAGCTCAAGAATGTTGCAGACAAAGGAGCTGCCCCAGTTTTATTCAATTGCTCACCCAGCCCCATTAGACACTGTCTCCCTACCCCATCTCATCTCTGGGCTTCTGGACTGTGGCTCCCCTGTGACTGCTCCCCAAAAGTAAAATACAGGAGAGTCAAGAACCTCAGTGCTCTGGGGAAACTGTTTTTCCTTGGTGAATTGTACATTAGAAAAGGGTTTTAACAGACCTGAGTTATCCCTCCTACTTTCTCATGAGTTTGCAGCATCAGCTCCTAAGTTAATATTCATAAACTGTGAGTACATATTCAATTCCAGCATGCTCTCAAGTCCTTTGCAGCACAGAAATACTTTACTTAATCTGGACCTAAGTACGTTCACAAATTTAAAATAAATCTAAAAAGGCTTTGATGCTGCAAAACTTTTCTTGCCCAGGAGATAAGTCTAGGCAGTTTTCCAGCAGTCTGAGCAAATTAGTCAGGGTACAAAGACAGGTTGTTTGACAATGTTGACTCATGCATAAACCAGATTAAAGAACTGGTCTCCAAATTCTCATTTGAAAAATGAATTATGGAAAAATAAAATAATAATTGCTTTTCATTGCAGGACTTAAACAAAGGAAGCCTGTTTATTTAACAAAGCAAGAGTCAATCTAAAAACATAGAGAAGCTACAGCTTTACTCACTCATGGACAACCCACAGCATTTCTGACACTGTCAGAGTCAAGCTGTGTGTGCAGAACTCCTGCTCTAACCTATCAGACCTGTATTTTATAGGTGCCACATTTTTAAAATTGAAATAGCAAATTACAGAAGTTTGCAAGAAAATAATTACACAGATTTGTAAGAAGAGCTGTCCTGCTCAATGGGATCTTCAGCACGTCACAGTATCAGACTGGAAAATAAAAGTCAACTGGGGCCACCTCTAAGTTGGGGAAGGGAACTGCTGCCTTTCTTTTGTCTTTTTCTTTTCATAGTTTTGATGGCTTAATGATTTTCTAATAGTCTGTTATTAACTTACTCATTACCATTCCTCCAAGATTTGCACATCAAAGTTCGTGTCCCCCCACACATCTCCAAAATACCTAAACCTACCCTAGAACTGATGGTGACCAACAACACTGGAGCACAAATACAGTCAGTTTCCTCTAAAAACTCGCTCCACCTTTGGAATACAAAAATCCACGTTGCACAGAAGTGCTCAGAAGCAGCCCAGACCAAGATCTGGGTGGCTGCAGGCAGCTGACAGCCTCGGCATCCCTTGGATCCCCCTTCAGCCAACAAACAGGAGGAGAGAGACTTCTCCCGAGATGGATTCAGACCTGTGGTCCTCCCTGGCTGCAGGAAATGGCTGGGATGATGATGCACCCTGATTTAAGTGCCTGAATCCACACCAAAAGCTGGCAGGCAGCGAGTGGGAGGTAGGAAAGTTGTAAACTCAGAGCTTAATTCACTGTAGGTGAACTACCCCGAGGGAAGCTGCGAGTTCTGGAAACTTTCCCTTTCCACATCATCACCTTTAATAAAGGCTGTCCCTGTCCAACTCTGACATTCCTTCCTCACTCCCATGCCCAGCCAAGCCACACAAACGGGGCTAAGGCAATGCCCTCACAGTTCCATGCTGGCTGTTTGCCTCTCAGAGAGACAAGACTGAAACGTTTTTCCTTCTTTAAAAACTAAACAAATAGGTTTTTAATGTCCTTCCATAAACCCAGGAGCAGTTCTGCTGAATAAGAAGGTGCTGTTTGTACAAAATCACTTTTCACCACACGTGGAAGACCAGCCCTGACCTGCACAACATCCATAAACTCATCACAAATCATGGTATCAGAGGCTGTTCTCATTTTGTTTGCTACAAAATACACCAGCACTGGCTTTTAATCCTTAATTTTTAAAGTTAAATATTGTGCTTAGGAGGTCTAAAATAAGCAAAACTAACCATCTGCTTTTAAAACTTGAGCAAATTAAATGTGTCCCTGATCCCAGCCATATTCTCTGTGTATTTGATTATTATCTGCTCGCTGCACTGCTGTTACTGCACACACTCACTACCTGTCAATGGTATTCAGAGGGAAGATTTTATTTAGAAATATGATACAGGTGGTTTAAACACTTCAGATCTTAAGATGAAAATACAGTGCTGGCAGTTTGAACAGCACAAGGGCTTAGTTTACCAACAAACTAAAGGAAAATAAACAGAGATGTTTCTTTTTAAAAGACTCTCACTTCCCCCAACACCCACTCCTCTTTTATTTCTAAATGTACTATACCTGCATTTTCAAACACTTTTTTTTTTCATTTAGGAAACTAAAAGCATTAATAATGATGTTCTATTATTAAGGAAAAGGCTGAAACACTCAGGAAAAATGAGAATGCAGCAGTGGCTTTTTAAAGACAATTTTGTAATTTCTGGTTTTCTGTAAGCCCAGTGTTTTGACACATGACTAGCTTTAGAAATCTGGTGTTTGTTTCAGAAAGCAATGCATCTTGATGAAGAAACCAAATGTTCTCACTTACAAGCTCCCTTTTGGGAAGGACTGCCAAAGGGAAGGCTTTCCTTTTTGTATTAAAAAAACCTGTCGTAAAAATTTCATTTCAATGGTACAGCCTGAAACAAAAATGCAAAGCTATGGGAAATATGTGCAGTTCTTCCTTCCTGCACACTGAGTTCATCACAAAGCTGACAACCTGCATCTCAGTTCCATCTCTAAATACAATTTAATTAAATTACAACCCAAATGATTTTGATATAAACTACAAAGAACAATTAAAATAGAATTCATTACTAATACATCACCCCCCAAGAAAGCTCTAAAATTTCGTGTCATTCTTTATCATCCTAAGGAAGTTATGTATTTTCATCACTTCTTCACCTGCTTTTATAAAACGAGCTGATGAAATTACCACTCAGAGGTAATTTTATCTCTCTGCCCTCTTGATGCTAATGAAATCTGGTCTTCTGAAGGACATGATCACTGAGCTAATCTGTGCAATAAACTAGTTTACAACATACTTTTAATTACATCAAAAAATTATCTTACATAACTTAAGTCCTTGAATTTTAAGTGTGATTTTTAGACCAAACCAAATCCCTTTTGGCTATGATTTTGTTGTCTCCTTTTACTCCTTGTGACTGTGTCTCTCAATGTGTTGTTTCTTGGGGTACAGTCAGAGCACAGGCTGCTTGGGATGGGGACTGGCTCTTGTTCAGAGGGTTTAAACTGGTTTATCTCAATGCTGAGATTCCATGGCTCAAGCTCACCAGGGTCACTGCAACAGGGCCAATGAACACACCAGAGTGAGCCCAGGTGTATGTTTTAGTAAGGAAACAAGGACAACCCCAAACTATATTGCTAAACACTTTATTATAATACAAGTCTTGATCTTTTGCTTGAAAATGCCGAGGATCTCTCTGGAATTTGCATTCATATCTGATTGCATTGATGCAATTTTAAATCAAACAGCTTGTTCCATAAAAACCCTTTGTGTTATTTCTCTACATTCACTTGCACTGGGTGCCAAAAGCCATCCCCAGTGACACTTTCCTTACCTTTGGGGGTGACTGCTGCTGCTTGGTGGGATTGGCCGAGTGCTGATGCCGGAGAGCCCGGGGGATGAACTCAGGAGCCAGAGGGTTCAACACATAAGTTTTCTTTAACTCCAAAGCCTCCAGCTGAGCTTTGATCTGCTCAAACGTGATGCCATGAAGACTTTCATTCTCATGGCACAGGGCAATAAACCTTTCCCAAAATTTCCTGTGGAAACAATTTTTAGAAATAGTGAGTTAAGACTCAGTGGCTGTTCTTAAAATGAAAACAGATTGAATGTTAACTGTGGGGCATTTTTATTTCAGTGTATC
Organism: Climacteris rufus; assembly: GCA_013398175.1. Lineage (NCBI taxonomy): Eukaryota > Metazoa > Chordata > Aves > Passeriformes > Climacteridae > Climacteris > Climacteris rufus. The sequence goes on along the minus strand of VZRZ01008316.1, from coordinate 349,783 downwards.
TTACACACCAAGCCATCCACCCTGAAGCTGATCCCTGCAGCTGAAGCCCACAGCACAAGGCAAAGCTCCCCAGTCATTTCAAATGGACACACAGGTCTGTCCAAGTGTACCAGACCACAGCATGGGCTGGGTACCACATTTAATATTAATGTCATGGACAGCTCCAGCTCGGAATTTTTTCCTAGAAAACCAAAACCAGTGAACTCAATGTTTAAAATTCTGGAATGCTTGGGATTTAAGGTATTTATTAAAGCTCAAACAGTCACAGGGATTATATTGATTCCCAGTCCCAGAAGATGTCAAGAACATTTTCTGGATTTAGGCAGACCATTCAGTGTAACAAATACCAAAGCTGAGATATAACCTCAAAACTACTCTTGTGAAACACTTCAGAGGCATGTGAGGATCAGTATTTGGGCATTTCTAGAGATTCTTTGAGATCCTCTGGTGGAACACAAATAAAATCATAAGTTTTACTGTGTCTCAAATTTTTCTATAATGTATAGAAGTATTTTCAAGCTAAAAAGACAATCATTAAGCGACACAGGACTTCTCCAGGAAAATCCTGTTTCCAATTTTTTGAAGGGTGGAGGGGTTATTTAAACCATGTAATAAAAGAACATTCCTCCCTGTCTTCTGCTTTCTCATGTCTTTCTACTGCTCTATTAAAAAAAAGTTGTGGTTTTTTTGGTTAAAGATCTATATAAAAACTTTACACTTATTTTAACTTTTTTTTAACCTCAAAGGATCTTTTTGGGTGAAGCAACTGAAGCTTAAAAGACATTTAAATAAGGTCTGAAGATGTCACTTTGGAAAAAACCCAGCAAATCTGACTGAGTTGTCTCTTTCAAAAATATCAAGAGCAAAGGTGTGCTTGACTATAACTCCTGCTTGTTCACCCTTCAGTAATAAGGTCTGGCCTATCAGCAAGCACTGTTCTTTCCCCAAAACTTTAAAATGAGAGATTGCTGCACACTAATATTAACAGCAGTGTCACATTTTGCTGAGTAGCTGACTTTGTAAGAAAGAACCAATGTCTGTCTTGCAATAATGCTCTGATGCTAATGTTGTATTTAAGAATTCGAAACAGTTTTCCCTGAAAGTCCACTTCTGTTGTGATTTTATAGAGGCAAGAATTCTCTTTTAAAATTCAGGATGCAAGATGGCCCTTTTTCTGCATTTTGCTCTAAGGCAAATAGATCTTGCAAGGTTTTAAGTGAGCATTAAAAACCAAAATTAAATACATCACTGGGATGCTTTAATGACGGAATTACCTCTGATTAATCAATTCAGTCACCAAACCTACTGCCAAGCACCACAAATCCACTGAGACTCATCCACTTCTGCTCAGAATGCTGAGAGTGCCCCGAGCAGTCTCTCTGCACATGGAACATTTGTACTGGGGTGCAAAACAGAGAAGAAAATCTTGCTGTCTCTGTCTGAGTGTGCTCGGGAGTTTAAAGGGGGTGTCTGCCAAAACAGCCCTGTCTGGTCCAGCTGGAGCACACAGAAATGTAATGATTACCCTGGGCACACTTCACAAAGCTCTCTACAACTATCATTACAGTCCTGACTCATTTTGACAGGTATTAGAATATTTATAAAATTCAAGTACACTCTAAACTTTTTTGAGGTCTGTTTTTCCTAACAAAATGTCACTTCTTTCAGACTTCTATACTCCTGTTGTACTAAAAAAGAACCAGCTTCCCAGCAGCCTCCCTGAGTCCCTCCAGCACTATTTTCAAAGAGTGAATGTTCAATTATTCAGTGAAACAAGACAATGGCGTATTAAAGGCAAAGCTCAAGATACATCTTAATAAAGTTTCAGTGCTCCTTGTTTCTTAATTATCTTCTAGTTCTATAATTTGGAACAGCTCCACATGTATAAACAGCTGCTGGTCTTCAAAATGCAAACTCAAACCTTAACTGCCAGGACTGTAATTTATTTACCATGCTGACAGCCTATATTTTCATTTTATTAAGTTTGTGCACAGCCTATTTCAGATATTTTGAAGGAGCACTCGGGAGGCACAGGGGCTCTTTCCCATCAGCTCATTACATAAACCAGCCCATGGCTACAAAACCCAACCAGGTAAAGGGAAAAGTGAACTAAACCCACAACCATTATTTCTCTGTCAATAAGATGTTAGAAGCCATTTAGGGCAGATCACTGCATTCATGTACAGATACTCCTGATGTGGTCCCAGCAGGTAAGTGGGTAAATTCAGGTTATCTTTCATAAAAGCACTAAACAAAGGTTCAGGTTCCATTTGGTTTTTTCAACTCTAATCTTTGAAAACCACATCCCTTTTCAATACAGTAGAAGAAGCACAGCTCAGGAAAGTAGAACACAACATGGATATAACAAATGACTAACACATATTTTTAGCTTTATTTTAATAATGTAGTCAGTGCAGTGTTTCCTCTCTTTGAGTAGAAGCTGCAGGGTTTATCTCTGATCAGCTCAAAATTTCAGCTTTTCCATCAAAAAAAAAAACCTTTGAAGAACAAGAACTTGGAACCCTTAATGTAAGTGTTTACATATCTCAGCATTTTTCACATTTCTTCATTTAGGTCTATAAAATGTAAATTCACTCAAATCGTAACGAGATTTTTCCTACTGTCACAAAGACCTATCAAAACATAAATAATGCTTCTCAAGTCTTCTACCATCCTACAACTGCCATAATATTCAACTTTAAAATACCACATTACATCACAACTTTGAACTCCAAATTATGCATTACTTTTATTTATTTATAAAACTGTAACAGGTATACAAAAAAGCCCTACAAGTAAGTAAAATGCAGCACGTTCAACTCTTACTGTAAAGTGAAAATTTGAGCAGCTATAAATACATGAGAAGACAGTTTACCAATGGCCAGGTGTAGGCATCTCACACTTTTTCTGTGTTATCCACAATGACATCCATCATTTTCCCAAATCCATCAGTCACAGATACAGACATTTTCTAATACCCTTAGCCCTGATTAACCAAAGAACATATATAAAGTACCTGCATCTTCCAATGGAACATAAAGCAATAGGATCTCCCACCACAGCTACCAAGGATTGTGCTCTTGTAATGGCAGTGTTGAGAAGTTTGTAATTAGACAGAAAACCATAATCCAAGTCTTCTGTTGAATCCTCCAGTAACTGCTCTTTCCTTTTAATTGGAGTTTGCTTATGTTTGCACGTGTGCCGTGTTCGTACTGTGCTGAGGAACAAAACTCTGAACTGCTTTCCTAAAATGAAACAGAAAACATGTCTGAGATAATTGTTGCTATTTCTGCCCATACCACGACCAGACCACTACACTTGCCAGCCAGATTTCACACCTAGATATCCTGAACTGAAAGCTACCCTTCGTATGAAGAGCTTTATGCAAGAATTATAAGATTTAAAAATTTTAAAAGATGCACTATAAATAGCATATTCTATTACAAGAATATTTCCTCCTTAAAAACTTACTTTTCACCTTGATATTCCTCACTCCAGAACTTTCTGAAATGTTAATTATCTTTACAACATTGCCGGTCAGTCAATAACAAATCTTGAATTTATTTATTCTACCTTTAAAAAAAAATCTGGACATTCTTGATTCGTATTTTAGAATTTCTCAAATACACAGATATCTACAATAAAAAAACAGAGCACAGCACTCACTGTCACTCAGTTACTTTATCATCTGCCTTTGTTTATTACTGACTAAAAGTGCAACCTAGCAACAGGCTATGCCTACACAAAATTCTTGTTATCAATGTGATTCCAGAAAGAAATACCTACATTTCTAGACTCCTTCTTACACTTTATTCCACAGATGCAAAAAAATCAGTAAAACATTTTGAAGCTGAAGTTTTGTTACATTTATATTTGGAACGCTGTTTTGCCCCTTAAGTGAAAAATCTATCAGCATTCACATTTTCCACTTAATTTCTTTTTTAAGAACGGCTGAACTTGACTTTAATTTGTTTTTTAAGAAAGGCTGAACTTGACTTTAATTTCTTTTTTAAGAAAGGCTAACTTGACTTTGAGAAAAGCTAAATCTCCTGTCCATGAGTTTATAGCCCACGCTGGAGCAACGCCCGCACACAGCACTTCGTTTGCAGCGCTTCACCCGTTTTTTATCGAGCTTTACTGCACTTTACACTTTCTGTGTGCATCCCACAGCGCCAGGCGTGGCCTGGCCAGCCCCCTGCGAGAGCAGAGCTGCCGCTCACCCTGCACGTTGAGCACCCTCTCCACGCTGACGTCCGACAGGCGCTTCTTGCGCAGCTCGGCGCGGATGCGGAACACCTGGTCGGCGTAGGGGGTCACCACGCCGATGCTGCCGTCGTCCAGCTTGCCCCAGGCCACCGGCCACTTCCTCCTCAGCTCCTCCACACGCTCCACCACTTCAAACACCTGCAAAGAAAGGGAAAGGCAGCTTTCTTAAAGTTCTGCTCCAGTCAGCAGCGCTCTTTGATACGGGAAGATGTCGGAACCCTGAATTCTGAGAATTTCACTCTTTCTGCTTTAACAAGTTTTGATCCCCAGAACACACCTCATTCCATCTTAAACCCTGGAAAAGATTTCCCCTGTAGTGTGATAACTTTGAAATTAATGCTGTATAGTTAAGGTTGTGTCACTGGGTGAATTAGGTAGAAGTGCAGACATTTTGGTTTATGAAATATTATAATACTAGTGTCCAAAATGGAGGGTTTAGGTGTTGTTTTATAACTTCCTTTTTTACCTTTGCTACTTCCCCTTTCTTCTCCAAAAACTTGTGTTTTCTGCCATTGATTCTAAAGTTCCGAAGTGTGGGATAAGAAAAACTGATTATTGGGTTTTTATTGAAAATATCCTACACAACATCTCCCTAATTGGACAATCTGGGGTATAAATAATCTGGACAAGAGGTGCTCGAGACCATTTTGCACCTTGTTATTAATGACAAAGCACTTTGGTGTGCCACCAAGTTACAGATAACACTTAATAAACATTTTGAGACCGAAGAAACTCTGAATATTTGAATATTTTGAGACTCTGAAACTCTGAAGTATTTTTGCTGTGTCTTATCTCAAATGTCTGTTAAAAGAACTCACAAAGAGAAGATTTGCCGTGGCAGGGGCCGAAAGCTTCGGCCAGAATCGCGGCAGAAAGAGAATTTGAAGTTTACAGCTCTAAAATGTCTACGTGACACAGTGTTACACAGGCAATAATACTGCTGCATTCTGTAGGGATACTCTGAAATATCATCTATTAAAACAATGTATTTACTACACAGTCCCCTTCTTTATCTTGAAGTCAGTTTTCCCACAAAAATGTCACTACTAGAAGTACAAACTTCAAAATTACATTAATAATCTTAATTTTCGTTCTTATGAAAATGTCAAGTAGGACCTTTCTTGCCATACTTGATCTTATTCTCGTAAGTAAATGTACTCCTAAATAGATGTAATTTTATTTTTATTCTGGATTTTATAGATGCCATCTTTGGGTTTGATAAGCCTAGATAGAGTTCTGTATACCAGAGCACAATCATTTCCCATTCCAAAGGATACCATTGGGAGTTTCAGATTATTCATCACCTGCTAGTTCATCCCTGTGAAATACTATGAAATGTGCTACCTGAGAAGACTAATGTGTAATAAAACCTGAAAACCTCCTCCTGTGAGGAGACAGGCTCAAAGAAACCTCCTGCCAGAGCAGCTCATTTCAACACACCAGAGGTACTGCACTGCAAAAGGCATTTCTGAGTAACTTTATAGAAGGTTTGTGACCACTTTTCTTTTTTTTTAACTTACATTCAATAAATATTTCTCCAGCTATTTAAAGCATGATAAATGATGATGCAGTTTTCCTGCATCACAAATGCAAGCTCAGCCTCTTAAAGACAAAAAATTCTGTTAATCCTTAAAAAGTCAAAAATAGTTTATTTTCAGCAATTTCAGAGGGCAGCAAAAATACGGGACTGTTTTTAAGCAAGTCCTGAATATTTTTGTGACATCAATTCTTGCATTTAAAAGCCAGTTCTACTGACAAAGGATATTAGAATAAACTTTGACACCTATAAAAACCATAGTACAAAAATAATGATCTTTTGTAGGTATTTTGGCAAGGTTCTCCAAAAGTATAAAGTTTCTGGGTATGTATTTAGAATTAATACCACATAGGGAAGCTTTAGAATGAAGACCAACAAGGGAAAGTGTATTTCCCAGATTAATTCTTAATACAGGCATCAATGAAGCACAAGATGCTCCAATGCAAACATCCATTAAAGGTCAAACAGAAAAAATCTCCCTCATCATCTGATTCCAGTTTTTCCTGCTGGTGTTGAAGCAGCCGTTGTCCTTCATTTCTGCCTGTGGCTATTAATGACTCATGGCTTTCAGACAGTTACTTGGCCACTGAAGATATTTTTAGGTCTTTTACAACTTTTTTTAAATGGCAAAGTAATCCAAGTAGATTAATGAAAGCAGTCAGGTGTCCAGAAGTCATTGGAGCTTCTTATTTAGCAAAGAATGTTTAACAAGTGCAGCATAACAACAACAAACAGGTTTAAAATGTGCATCAGATGAACCACACCATGATCAACAGTGGGAAACACAGACAGCTCTACAGTGCTTCATAACAAGCACTAGCCAGTTAAAATTCTTCCTCAGCTTAAGAAAATTACTGCTAATTCTTTGATTTTCTCTCCCTCCCCTACCTGGAGGTGACTGGAAAAAGGCATCTTCCACTATGAAAAGTGTTATTAATTCAGAGGGTGGGAGATGGGTGCTGCTGTGTTTGGTTTTTGCTGGCTTTTGTGGGTTTGGGTTGTTTGGTTTTTTTAAACAGAAGGGAAGGAATGAGAATGAAAGTAATTTTTGAAGAATACAAATAAATCTACGTGAAACAAACAGATTGAGAACAAGTTCTCACCTAAAACATCTCATCTGCACATTATCAGTTAGACATGATCCTAAACATATTAAAGCAAATGTGAAATGTTACTCCAGAGGACTCTTATCTGAGTGGGAACATTTCTACAACAGTCAAAGAAATCTAAGTTTTACTTCAAATTGCAGTTACTCTCAGTTGCTAAGATACATCTATCAGAATGTCACATAAATTATCAGGAAAGACATCCTGAAGAATGAGGCTGAGAGAATGATATGTGGCTTGTAATTTGCAAAGAAAAAAAGAAGGTAAATTAGTGGAAATGTTTACTACAATTGCAATTTTCACTACATGATGTTCAGCAATCTCCACGTTCCCCTCTCCTAGTAGAGGACAATTTATGTCTTCCACCCACACTGAGCATAAACCATTAAATTAGGAGGAGTGGAGATTTAAGAGAACAATCAACAATAAAAGCAAAGAAGAGTTACCTCTGCATTATTGTAAAAAGCTGTACTGTTTTTTTCCTGCACATCTTCTCCACGTGCTGTGAAGAAAGTCAAAGGGTAGAAATCTTTGTGTGCTGGCTGCTTTCCACTTGCCATCAATTTGCCTTCATAGAAAAGTTCGGATGTGTAACTGTAACAAGGCAAAACAGGGTAAAATGTGAAGCCTACACATGAGCTCACTGATAAAATATGCAAATCACACTGATGAAATATGCAACCACAAAATACTTCATAAGGAAAACAGAACCACTGATTACTATTCAGCATCTTCAAATGATTTCTCTGAACTGATACTTCCCTACTACAGACACAGCAGAAGGCACTAAAAATATGCTTTTCCAACACTTTTTCTACAAAGGCTGTTTTTTCTTCTCATCTACAGCTCAACAAAGTTATGAACATTCTCACTGATGTTTCCCTCAGAAATTCTGGTGGCTGGAAACTGGGCAAAAAGAACCAGTGTCTGGCACTGGTTATTCCTCAGGCTGGACAAAGAGCCTGCTCATGTCACTTAAGAGTTATTGAACTTGGAAGATAAATTTACTACAGATTTTGTGTGCACTGACAAAGGCCAAGCATTCAGCTGTCAACCAAGCTTTTCCTCTGTGACTTCTACTCCAGGCTGCTCTGTGCTGTTAGAGATCAGAAACACAACCAGAACACAGTTCCTCTGCTGGCAGCAGCCATTCCAGAAGCTGGCTGATTGAAAAAGAAATGAGGCAAGAACTAATTCCATAGTGAAAACTAGGAGGGAAGAAGGCAAACTGAATGGAATGAGACAAAAAAGCAGCAAGAAGAGGCTGCAGATTGCTATAAATCCTGTATGCCATTGCACTATGGAGCTAAAATAATGCACTGGCCTCCAGTAATTAGTGAATTTGGGTATATTCTAACTTTTCAATGCTCAGCCTGCAACCCTCATGTTCTCTGGATACCACCCAGTGGATGCAGTAACCTGAGTGCAGCCTGAGATGAAGACAAGCAAAGCAGGAGACTGTGCAGTTGGTGCCTCCACCGAGTTCTTCCAGAATTCCAGCTATTGCAGCTTAAGATGAAAACAGCTGGTCATGGAAAACTCAAAGAAACTTCTCTGCTACCATATCTCCACCAAACTACTGCAGCCCCCCATTGACCTGAACTGACTTATCCCAGACAACCCTGAAGAATATTGGACTCCTCTGTGGGTTGGGTTGCAGCAGTCAGTCCACAGCTGCCTCAGAACAAAAATAACCATTTCTTCTGCAAATTAACTTCTAGTAATGAGGTCTCATTCAACAACAAAACTTTTCTATATGGGTTGTTTTTTCCAATTACAGCTCCAAAGTCAGGCTGAACTAATGGCTTGTTCTTTCCACAATTTCTCATGGTGTCTCTACTTCAGTGAGGTAGAGATGATTAATGAGCCCTTCATCTTCCTACATTTCTGTCTTAAGTGTCATGGTCCCATCTGTCAGGGGAAATTCCACATTACACAAAAAAGTAGATTTGAAGCATCTCCTGAAGGGACCACCATGAGAGTGTTCAGCTGGTGTCACTTCACACAGCAACACTTCCCAGTGCAACTGGGAACACTGGACTTTCACCAGAGAGCCAACCAGCCCCAGTGGTGTTCCTGCATCCTCACCTCAGTGTTCAACAAAGTGGAACCTTCTTGGAACTCCCTGTCTGAACTCCAAATGCTGAAGTGAATTTTCATGATCTTTGGGAGGTAAATGTCATGGAAATTATGTCTAAACAATAGCTGAAATGATCCTTTCCTTTACAGATGTTCTCTCATTTCAAACTCAGAAACCCAAGAAATGTGTAAGGAATTTAGCATCACTCAGCCTATAATTACAAAGTCCATAAAGTGAAGACAGATCAAGCTATGTAAGAAAATATTTTACATTCTCACTTTTGATTCCCCGGAGCACTTAAATATTTCTTCTTTTGCTTTGAACACAGTGATAACCTAATTAGTATGACTGGATACCAACATAATATTCCTCAGTACATATTTGAGCCAGGATTTAAACTTTAGCATTTTTCCCCATGACTGCACTTATTCTTTCCAGCACAGCTCATGGATGAGCTCATTACACTGGCAGCCATTAGTTTATCATAGCATAAAAATGCAAACCCACTGATTAATGTGTCTTGAAAGAAATAATAAAAGATGTCAACAGTAAAGAAACAGGCTCAAAAGTTGACCTATTTTTTCTGTTCACAGTTGCATATCCATATGTTCCTTACACTGCCCACAGCTTACCATTCCAAGATAATCCACCCTAGTAAATCTAAAATTCTGAAATGGTTCAAAGAAGCACAGAGCCCATATAATAGACTGCACAGTGGTTAAAAAGGCTGGTTCTTCTTTGGTTTAGCGTGCAAGTCTTGCAGCCAAAGCATCCCCACCTGAATGAAGGATCTGTCAGACAGCCCTGGCATCTGCTCTAGGAGATCAAATTTCAATTACTAATTAACTTTGACACAACTAAGATTCCATGACAGAAACACTTGAGCTGTGCTTGGCTCTTTTGTTCACTCACAGCAGTCAAAAGCAGCACATGATACAGTGAAAAAGTTCACACCTACTTGATGATTGCTTCATGGGAGCGATAGTTCTCACACAGCAGGATCCTGCACGGGAATTCTGCAGGGTAGTGCTCATAGAGCCGGTCGAGCAAGGAAACATGAAGGTTTCTTTCCCTGGCAAATTCACTGTAGACAAAAGGACTGAGCTGTAATAGACACACACATACAAAGAAAATGTAACTAAATATGTGGACTCGGAATTTCACGCTCCCAATATATGTATTTTGCACCAAACCAGAAATGAAACCTTACTTTTCCTGTACAGTCATAGTTGGAAGACACAAACCATGGCTATTCCATAGAAATGCCCACTCCTACCATAAAAGTGCCAAAGACCAGCATGGTCTTAAAGGAACAATAAAACATTGAATAACTATGCAAAGAGCCCTTATATCTAAGTTTAACACTCCAAATTGTGTTTTGGATGACTTTACACCATTCCTCTGACAACCACTTCACAATGAAAAGTTACTACCACAAATAGTACAGATCAGAAAATAAAGAAATTTTAACACTTCAAGAAGTTAAATAGAAGGTTGTTGAAAAAACAAAAACCCAGTGACCTATTTACTGTAACACTGAACTCCTACTGGGCTTGTTTAACAATAAAACCACCATCTATTCCAGCAGGAAAAACAGAACCAGAGATGATAAAATAAATTTTTAAAACACAATTTCAAAATGCAGAAATGAAGCCAATCTATTTTGTCATTCTGAATTCATATGATTATGATTCTGAGTTTCACTTCAGCTAACTATTCATTTCTTAAATTTAAATACTAGATACCTGATAGAGGATCTTCTGTAAGAAGCTGAGCTACAGAGCAGCCTGAGACACACAAGCCCAGTCAAGATTCCATCCATCCAGCTGGGCTGATGAGATGGAGCCTGAAGTGCCAAAATTCCCACCTCTTGAAAAACACTTTTGAGATCTGTATTTAAAATTCCCAGTCTTTGGAATTACTAATATCATGACTGAAGTAGTGTTAAATCATAGGTGGCAAAACCATCCTAAGTTTGTTACTGTACCAAAGCAAACATCCACTCTATTGATACCGTGAGATGTAAAGAGAATTAAAGGCAAACCTATACAAACAAATAAATCTGGCCTAAATCAATATAGCAAGTAAAGCTGACTTTTCCAAGCATGCTTTCTTATGGCTACAGGCTGCAAAATGGCAGAAATAATCAGTGTTTTAAACTCTCCAAGCCAAGCAGCTCCCAGGCACTTCACAGTAACATAAAAGCACTGGCTAGTTTCAGTTTCCTACTTCTCACTTCTTCACATCCTCACCAGATCATGATGCTTCTAATAAGAACTTAAAGTTTTCTAAATCCTAATACAGACTCTCCATATTCTTAAGTTCTTTTAAAAATCAACAGAGAAGGAGTATCAGTCATAAACCCCTAACTGTAATAAGTATCCCCAAATCTTACTCAAATAACAACTCGTGAAATCTCCCTGGCTTCCCCATCTCCTATATGATCTGGTGCAGATAAGTAATTTAAATATACAGATACAAATATCAGATATATGCATTTTATACTCAAAAATTCCATAGCTCTTACCTGCATGTGGTCTCCAGCCAAGACAATTCTTGTGTTTTTATTAGCTAGTGCTAGAGGCATAATAGTTTCACACTCCATAGCTTGAGCAGCTTCATCTAACAAAATGTGTGTAAAAAACCCTGTAAAACAGAGGTATAAGCAAATAAATGAAACTTGAAATATGATAAAATAAACACTGATAACAAAACAAGGAATTGAACTTAACATTCTGTATTCTGATAGTAACCAAAACTAGGGGGAAAAAAAAGGCTTATATACAAATTAATTTCCAGCAACTACCAGAAAACAAACCATTTTCAAATCCCCATGTCTGTCTCTTTCTTCTGACACACATGAAATTAAATGTGTTTTATCTGAGCCCTTCTTATACCAAAAGGAAATGTCTCTTGGCAGACCACCCCTCAAGAGGTTTCTCAAATCTGAAACTCATTTCACCACCATGAGATTTGAAGAGCTTTGGACAATGACAATGACAAGAAATTCCTCATGTACTTGAATCCTATTAACTATTTCATGTACTAAATTTCCCATTAAAATTGCACACATACCTGAGCACCTTGCTGGTTATGGGCTTAAAGGAATGTTGGGGAGGAAAAAAGGAACAGAAGTTGAAGGAAAATTTGAATTCAATCTTATGATAATACTGGACCAAAGGTTTGGTGGGTGGGTGGGACTCCATGCACTGGAGAACATGCACTTGAAAAAAACTGGCCACTGTAGACTTCTATGAAATCTAAATTCAGGATAGGTATAGAAGTGGTTTTATACATTGAGGTCTGTGATATATTGAGGTTTAAAAGAAAGTATTAGAGGACTTAGTGTACCATCCAATTAAGATTACATACAAAAAAAATGTAGCAATATTTGCTGGAAAATAGGAATTTCATACAGCTGCACACACATTACTATAGCATGACTGTACACAGCTCACTGCCAAACAAAGCAGCTATTTCTATCTAAAGACCCAAAAATATTTACCATAAATTCCGTATTAATTTTTCTCTGTTGCAACAAACGTTTAAATGTAGCCACAAAAAAATCAACCCTAACAATTTATGTAAAGAAATTCCATGTTCTCCAAAAAGCAGATGGATTTCACTTGGAGATCAAGAAAATAATAAACCTTAAGAAGCCTCTGCCCCAAAAAAATCAGTCTAATATAATTCAGTTTAGAAAACAACCCTAAATGTATCATGTTAACAAAGATGGGGCTTGTATGTGTGGGAGTTGTTTGCAAAGCTAAACAATTCACAAAACAAGGGAAAAAAGCTCTCTGTGTATTTATGCTTACATGCTCCACTGAGTAATGACCTTAATGAGCATAATATTCAAAGTCAGAATCTCAAACAGAATTTTCCCTCTTGGAGCTCATAAACACCAGATCACAGATAGTACTGCTTCTTTATTTTTTTTTAAAGAAGGAAAAAAGGAATAAGCAAAAGGTTAATTAGAATGCCAGCAGTTTAAAGTTTTGTAATAAACATTTAGTCATAAAAAAAACCAAAAGAGCATTTTAAGATTATCATGGTTTATTTTATTTTTTAACAAGTTAAAGAACTGGGTAAGGAATCAGCACTGGTAAGAGGAAGACATTTCTCAAGCAAGGACACTTCTCGTTTAGAAATTACCTTACCTGGTTCAAGATCCAGTTGACACAGATACTGGGATGTATTTAAAGTAACAACTACCACTCTTTGCTTAAGAATGTCTTCCTTCTGTGGCATCTGAAAGGTGGAATGTGTGCTTGAAATCAAACAGTACTGATGCACAACTGGGTGAACAGTCTTTACCCAGCGATTTCGGAAATATACCCTAGGAAAGAAAAAAGGGCCTTATTTTCCATGCAGTTTGAACACAGCCACAGCCTAATATTTCAAATACTAATATTCTGTTTTCTGCTAAATAAACATCATCTTCAAGAAGCAAAACATCACAGCTATGCAGAATTACATGCTACAATGTTTTGGATTTCTCTTCTATTACTGCAGTGCTGTATTTCATACACGAACAGTTAGCAGGGATTATTTCACATATAAAAATCTGTACATTCTTCAACCATTTATATTCTGTGACTCTCACATCAATGCCTGTTTAATTTTAAGCTTACAACAAATTCATTTTAAAGAAGTATTTCCCCATCTGAAGTGTAACTATAGCCCATAGTATGGAACTGACAGTGGTCTACACATCTCATCCACTGCAGCTGATATATGAAATATCCTGAAATCCTGGTCTTCCTTTCACACATCCCATGTTTTGTCTGACTTCTAAGAACCAAACATGAGGTGTATTCAATTTTTCATCACACAGGGCCATAATTATGATACACTGGATAAAAGAATCAGAAAACAGCACCAGAAGTCTGGCTGGAGTCTAAAATATCAGGACATTGACTGGACTTCAAACATCCTTCCATGACCCAGGAGGTCATTTTAACCACCATACCATGGGATCAGTGATGAAGCTTTCTCAGGAAGGGATGCTGTGTTACAGCCAGTTTAGCTAAGTGGAAGAGAAACACAGAAGACACAAAGGCTGTGCCCCAGAACACAGAGCACAAGTAACTCCACAGGGGTGAACAGAAATACTCCCCAGCCCATCCACCAAGGTGCCTTTTGACACTCTATCAGGTGTTGCTCAACACTGTAACTACTATCAAGAAATACAAAACTCAAGAAGAACCTCTAAACTACAAGAAACTATTGTAAAGATATTAATGCTTAGAACTAAAGTTATTTTAATTTATTTCCAAAGCAAATCAAGATGAAATTAATTAAATTAATTTCAGTTCTAAATATGGAATTTAAGGCTGTCTGGTTCATCTCCTGCACCCATAGTTCAAATCCCAAATAATTAATAAAGTGTTTGGAGAAGTGTAATTATGCACCTAATTGCAAAACACGATTGCACTGGCTGGACTTTGGATATCACATGTCCACCCACGTTTGAAAATTACAGCTGAGCTCCTTGTAATGTGTGAGAAACAAGTATTAGGATTACAATAAATTTGGTTTGTGAAGATACAATGTCCATTTTGGACAAAATGAAATGCAAAGGCACTTTAGTACCCTTTTTATTTGACAACACAGCCAACCCAAACTGACACTTGGTGACCAAAGGCAGCTCCAGATAAAACTGGGCTCAGTGCAGGAGCAACCACCACACTCCTGAGTTATTCTCACACCAGGAGCCTTCTAATGGTACCCCAATGCATTTATTTCTTAGCAGTTATCAAACTGATGACTTTTATTTGATAAACTGCTGTTACATGAATGCAACAACACCAAGTCATGGCCTAACAGCTACAACAAGGTAATGGGAGTGAGACAACCCCTGCTCCATTTATCCACTCAGCCTTTGTGTGCTTCACTTTGCCAACCTTCACTGGGGTAACACTTACCCACCACCTCACAGGAGGGCTGTGAGCATTACTGAGTTTATTGGGAGTTTGTGTTTGTAAAGCACTTTGAGATTCTTGGATGAAAGGTGCTATTGAAATGCAAAATATTATGGTTATTAGACATTATTATACCATGCACTGTCTTTTATTACAAAAATTCAACTGTGGGTGACTCACAGATTGGCTGACAGCATTTCAAACTGCATTGCTGCTTACCCATTAATTTCTTTTATTTTGATGTGAGATCAAAAAGGTATCCCAGAGCTATTATTCACCACTGGCATAAAAACACCTGACAGATGTGACTACTTCGAAAATGTCATGATAGAAGTTAAGCCTCACTCAACAAGGACTTTCTTTCTCGGGTGCAACTCAGGCTAATAAAATCTCCTGTAATTTCATGATTAGGTGTTTTTTTTCTTGAAGTTGGAAGAAGCAGTTACAAAAATGGAGTTTACTACCTTAACAGAAATCATAACATTTCACTCTGTAACACACCCTTACTTCTGACTGAAAAAAGACTGAAGTTCCACTGCTAATACCTGCATGAGCAGTGTCCCTGAACTCCAGCAAAGTCAGGTAGTTACTAATCAAAACACTCATTAGTACCTACAACACATTCTATTAGTGCAGCTGTGGGTACAAAGTGGGCAAAAGCTGCACCAATAAACTCTGCTTGGATAAATCCCAGCTCCTCAGGCTTTGTGATGTTACTTCTCACCTGAAATCCCTCATGTAAAAAGAGCACAGAGACTTAAGAGGGAAAGGAATCTGGCAGGCTAATTTTGTGTCTCTGTTAAGAGACCATTAAAAAAAAATCTAAGTAGTCCCAAGAAGCCTACAAAAAACTTTGAAAGCACCTGATTTCCCTTTTCCATTTCTTTTGATCCATCTCCAAAGAGAGGCTCATTCTCACAAGCATGTTCCTTGGGATACAGAAAACATGTGAAGAACTTGTCTTACAACTTGAAAGTTCTCTTTTTTAATCCCTTTTC
Organism: Climacteris rufus; assembly: GCA_013398175.1. Classification (NCBI taxonomy): domain Eukaryota; kingdom Metazoa; phylum Chordata; class Aves; order Passeriformes; family Climacteridae; genus Climacteris; species Climacteris rufus. The sequence continues at coordinate 333,872 of VZRZ01008316.1, read as the reverse complement.
CTTTAAGAATGGATAAGATGGAGGCTAGAGTTTCAAGGAAAGAAGTAATTGGCAGAAGAGTAATTTATTTTACAAACTAACATTTGATAAGATAAATTTATTCCATTTTCAGTACAAGAACTCATTTGGAAAAACAGTCTTTTAAAACCTGCTGGGGGTTTTTGGTCTGGGTTGCTGTTGGCTTTCTTTTTTAATTCATATCTGGTTGGCTTCTATGAATTAATTTTTATAACCTGGATAACTCACTAGCAGCCACATACTGACGCTACCTGGTTCCAGGACACATGCAGGACTTACAGGTGGATGTTGTGATCAAAGTACTGAAAAAATGAACTTGAGGGGTTTCAGCTGAGTATTTTCAAGAGAAACAACTTATTTCTGACATTGCTGAACTGACAGTCAGCAATAACATGCTTAGGAATAAATAAAAATATTAAATATATAGATACAGGCAGCATCAACCTCTTTCCTTTTCCCTTAGTATTACACACAAAACCAGTGTATGGAAACAACTAAATCTGAAATATGCAAGTAAAATACTACTAACTTAATACTAAAATAATACCTTCACCACTGCATGCCCAAAGACATAAAGAGGAATTGCTGCTATCTGCTTCCTGGAGTTTTTAGCAGAAGGTGATAATCTGAATTCTCCAGTTACAGTGCCTACCTCAACAACCCACCTCCAGAAGGTTCTAGCAGCTGATGGAAGCCGGCACATCCAGAGAGAAAAAGAATATACAAATTAGGAGTCAATTACTCCCTCTTACAGCTCTGACTCACCATCTAAAGGTGCCTGGCTGCTCCTGCACACTAAAAATCAAGTGTCTCACCATCAAACTTAATCGAGGCTCTCTCCTCCCAACTGCAGCTTGGGTTTGGGTTTCATTCCTTCAGAAACATTTCCACATTCATTTACATAAGTATATGAAATTGTTTCAGTGTCAAGTTTCTCCAGTAAAAGACAGGTTTTGTAGTGTGCCCCTAATACAGCTGACTCATAATCAAACCCAGGGGCATAGTTTTTTTCTGGGTAATAATTTGTTTATAGGCATCAGGACTATGAGAATTTGGCCTTCAGGCTTCACTGGTATTTCATTTAGGTGCAGAACTTAGATTTAACATAAATTCTCAGTGTTCATTCTGACTTTGCATCTTCCAAAGGGCATAGAAAGCTATTTTGTTAAGAAAAAATACAATTTTGTAACATAATATTTAAACAAACTCTACTTTTCAAACTTTTATGTCACATCATTGACAGGATAATTTATTTAGTGTACATCTTACCCGCTGAAATATCTACACAGCTTTCAGTACAAAACATTAAATAATTTAGCTTTCCTTCTTTAAAAACAACATAAATATTATAAAATATTATGTTGCTCCCCACTAAGCCAACTCATCATTTGTAGAGTAAATAAGGGATAAAATCTAAAGTAAAGTGTTCAGTTATTTAGAAACACAACAAACTCTGCAAGCAGCACATCTACCTTGAATAATTAACTACTTCCACTCCACTTGATGTTTCCTCTAAAATATTGCAAGAGGCTCAGCTCACCCTGTTTAATCTAATAGTAATGATTTTAATTTGAAAATATATCTTGACAACAGTCAATAAGGGAGGCACATCCATAATTAATTTTGAGCTGGGAGTCTCACACAGCTCCAGCTTTCAATTCAGAAAAATTGACCTTTAACTCCTGCCAGAGCAGGCTGCATGCACTTTGTGCTCAAACAATTATATGCCATATTTTTTATTTGAAGACATGCATACTTGTGGATCCATTAACATATACACACAACCCCAGAGGTGTCTCCATTTGCTAAAACTTTAACTTTTTATAGAGATATCCTGACTATTTGAATAACATCAGTCAATCTACAGCAGGACTTTCTGAAGGCTTCACAACAAATACTACAACAGACTTAAATTCAAACATTCAGTGACTTATAATTACGTGCTATAATTTTCTTGGCAAATACGTATATTTTAACCATAAAATGTACATTATATATATATTTTAGCCATAAGAAAAATATCACTTTAGTTTATGTATGTTTTCCATGATCTTCCTGAGACTGGATTATATTGCTGAAAAGAGCATATAAAAGAAGGTAGCAACTGTATTTAACTCCTTGCTCTGTGAAATCACACTTCAGTATTCCCAAAAGTGTCAATTCCACACATTTTTTCCCCCCAGAAAATTAAGACACCATAATGTTTCTCATCACAAAGTGCTTTACAAATCACCTTAAGACAATCTGTGTTAGAACACAAGCAGATCAAAGGTATCTTTTCAAAAATAGGTTCCCTTCTTTCCCTTGGCCAGATCCTCGGTGTCTGTAAAATGTCACATGGCAACTAAAGCCAACAAACCCAAGGGAATTTACACCTGCTGGAAATGCAGCCCTTTCACATAACTTCACTGGCTTTACTGACATTGCATAAAATATAAGTTCAGGATGGCTTTTAATAGCTAGCAAGTAAACACAGAGTCATCTTCTTAGTAATATTATAAACTCACTCACTGGCATTCAGAAAATGATGCCCATAACTCAAAATAGAGATATACCAAGTTAGCAGTATAAAGTATACATTGTGATTACTGTGCAAAACATTCCCAGGAGCAGATTTAGGCCCATAAATAAATTCTCCTTAACAATTTCCAGGCAAGTTTACCCTCCTTGCTCATAAGTTTCCACTTCTTCATTCTTTTCCTTAACTAATTTCCCCAAAACACCCATGGGAAGTACATTTTAACACATATACAATGACTTCAAACTGACTTATCAGAAGAGTCCAAACTACTTTTACACGATTCTCTAAATAAGTTGCTCCTATGACATCAAAATTTTTCTCCAGGAAGCCAAGCGGGGAGCCCCAAATTAGCCTTGAAAGTGTCAGTCACAATTTTCAGGAATTAAAGCACAATTAAAGTCCATTTTATTTGATCACAGTAGCTTTTAGAGGAACATATCAAAAGTTTGCTCATTAGGAAAGATACATTTATCAATAGAATAATAAAAGCTTAAAAAAGGATGTCTTTATTTTTATGTAACAAATTACCCAAAATTAGTTTACAATGTTTCACATTCCCTTTAGGCTGCTTTTACAAGCACTGCTGGTAATGCCCAATATGCTTTTATGTTTTAAAAGTTCTTCAATCTTTTTTATAGACACCTTTTCTTAAGAAATAGTATTTTATAGATACATAATAAGCCTTAAAAAAATACCTGAGAGGTCTTGCCTGGGGATTGCCTGCTTCTACATATGGATGTAAATAATCCTTTATGTAGAGATCAGCAGCACTATTAGAATGGGTGCAAATGAGAATCCTGCTGGAATAAATGGATGCAAATAAAAAAGCAATGAAGAAACAGAAAACAATTCAAAGCAGTAGAATACAAAAAAAAGGAAACAGTGGCCATCTTCCTGAACATTTCTCTTCATGAAACTACTCAGCCACCTGCTGCACTTTGCATGACTCAGCCCTCAACTCAATCTCTTTAGTTACGAGATTTAAAGCTCAGTCTTTCAATAATTAATTTGTAATTATTAATCTAAACTTGACTTCAAAGAACAGCTTTGTTATCCAGCACACTGCAAAACTTTCCACGTCTAGCAAATCACAGCCATTCTACATAACTTCCATTGTAAACAGTTTTGTTGTAAATGGAAAATACAGGCCAAGATTACAAAATTACTTTATCATCCAAAACGATGACGAATGGCTTGGGTTTGTTTCTTCTGGATGGAAATTCTGTATTTCTACCTCTGCCCCGAATTTAAGTTCAAAAATCCCACCCTGACCGCGAATGAGGCGCTGCTCTCTGCTCAGCGCCCCCTCTCACCTGGTGTCCTGCTGCTGGAGGATGTGCTTGACTGCCTGAGCCAGAGTGAAGGTTTTTCCTGTCCCATAGGGACCGATGATGAGAACGGGAGGCAGCTGAATGGCCAGCGGGGTGGTGATGGCCAGAACAGCCTCCTTCTGCTTCGCGTTCAGCCGGGGGTCCAACTGCTCATCCCATTGTCTGCCAAAGGAGCCAACACAGCTTACACACAGCAGCCCACACACTCCACTGCCAGGCAAAACTGCAGCAGGGAACATCTCAACAGCATTGCAGCCTCTACAGAGCTACTGTATTGATTGTGTCATGAGACAAATGAAAGAAATCAACAAACCTAGCAAAACAATCACGTGCTTTGATCATAAAAATGTGGTGTTTGTAATAAATCAGTTGGGGGGGTTTAAACCTATTCTCAATTTACATCATCTCACCTAACAATAATTAACCTGCAGAGCACACATTTTAGAAGTACATTGCCCATCCCTTGATAACAAAAGCAAGCAAACATACACTGATTTTCTACTATTATAATGCAAAGCAATAGTTATATTAGTTATGTTTCTTCCCTGCAGCATTTACATTGTCAACTTTAAAAGTCAACAGTTACACAACCCCAGGGCTTGGCAGAAGTTATCTACCATCAAATTAAAAAACTACTGGCTACCAGTTAAGTACAAACTTCCCTTTACTTTTTTTTTTAAGATCCTCAAGGCACATACCTCTTATGGGAAAGCAGTCTAAAAAAAAGGATTTTTGCTGTAAGCAGCTAGTGATGCCAGCACTAGGAGAAGATGCTTTCAGAAAATTCCAATGAGCATAAGAGGTTAAAGATTTCTAGACAGAGTTTTTAATATGCCCACTGACAGATTTAAAAGTAGATATGCATAGTAAAAAACACCTGTCACTGCTGCACATATGGCCATACTTTAGTAATGTGATCTGCTTTGGTACGAGCACCACACTTCTTACAGACTGGGAAAGTTTCTGTTCAGTGGTAGTTAGCAACAGGGAGTAAGATCAAGAGGGAATTGACTGAATTCCTAACTTTTAAGATGCCTATGAACAACAAGCTGGCAGGAGACTTAGAAATATTGGAAAGCCAAAGGGACTTAAAACAAAAATAGAAGAAAAACAGAGAAGACAGTTTGGAGTTAGTCTGATTCTTAAGGTAGGGCAAACCAAGCCACCAGATGGAACTGACTTCAAACTGAACTACAACCATTGGGAATATTATCTATGTATACAAAAAATATAAAACATTATACAAATATATCAGCTACGGCTGATATGTACACAGAAGATAAAAGTTCTAGCCCGCTTGACTTACCTTTTTTAATTGAAATCACTACTTACTTCCAAACTATTTCCTCCTAAGATTCACTCAGAACTTAATTAAGCCAGTGAACAGATTGGCACTGACCTCTGTTAGCTTTGTAGTGCAACTCTGCACAGAACCTATTCCCTTCTTTCTCTCAGCCCTGTCAAAGCTCTGAAGTACACAGTGATCATCCCACCCAGAACACTGATCCCACCCTCTTCTCAGATCTGCTCTTCTTACACTTCCAGAGACACACTATAATTTTTCCAGTAATTTTTGTCTTATGTTACCTCACTGTCTCAGGTTTCTGCAAGATCACTTTCCTTTTAATCCCTGGGCTATCTCCTGATTTGTCCTGCATCACAATCCCACTCCTAATTCTCACCTTCAAGACCCCACACGACTCCTCCCAGGCTGTACAGACTATCAGTTCCACATTCCTCTCATTTCCCTGGTCTCCAAGCACAGAAACCTCATGCCTCTTTTATCAAGAGCACAAATACTGACCATATTCCCTGAGCAACACAGCCTCACATTTCTCTTCCCTAAGCTTCCTCTTCCAAACTATTTTCACCACATCAGCCTTAAGTTTCTTTAGAAGTATTTACATAACATAGGGGTTTATAATTTCATAAAGGAAACTGTGAGACATGTACAGAAAGAATCTCAGGGCTGCTCACAAGTGCAGGAGTCATTTCTACACCTTCCACAGCCATCCCCTCTGGGATATGTCCAAATCTGGGCTCATTGCACCAATCTCAAGAAGTACTAATGGCTCAGTCCTTGCAAACAGAGCTCTGCACAGCAAACTCCTGGAACTGGCACTTACATTCCTACAAAGGATGGTGTTCTCAGTGGAGAAGGCAGCACAGCCATGCACAGCAGCAGGTTTGCTTTCTGCAGCCACAGTAGGACTGTGGTGCCTCCAAACCCACGGGGGAAAGCAATGAGCAGGTTCTGGCCCTAGGAGGATCATTTCTCTCATTTTATTCAGCACAGTTTCACTCCCTGCTCTGAACCCCCTCACCATTAATGAAGAGCACGGCCTGTTTCCCGTTCCAGGACACAGCCCAGCCATCTGGTAGGAGAAATTCAGTGCTGCATTACCACACAATCTTTGATATTAAAGTGTGTGTGATATGTACCTGTTGGGACTCCAGGGTATGGTGGGAGTCATGCTGACATCTGGAAACAAAATACTGTTGTCCTTAATCCTGTCCAAGGCATAATGCATTTCACAGAGGGGTAAGCGGTTCAACTGGAACTGAAGTTCAACCTGCAGAACAAATGAGTGAATAAATGGAGAGGTGAACAAAAAGGATTAATTTAGAAAACACTCATTAGGCTTTGCTGTACATGACACATTTTTATCTTCTTGCAGATCACTGCCTCTCAGAAGAAAACAGCAAACAGCATTCAATCCAAAGATTTGTGATAAAATTACCTTGCTAATTTTTCTTTGTTTTGAATCAAAGATAAAGACTGCACTTTCTCTAATTTAATTTTGTTGTTTGACTTTTAAGATTAGATTCCACTGTACTTTCAGAAAAAAATGGGAGGGCATTCTTGGAACTGTTATTTTTAATATAAAAAACACTTCTGGAAAATATTATTGTCCTAAAACATTGTTTTTACAAATAAAAGCTTTCATCTCTTATGGTAAGAACAACCTCAAAAAAAATGTCAAGTTAGAAATGTTAACAGATCAACAGATGACATAAATCAGATGTGTGACCAGCAAAGATAAACCCCAAATATTACTTCCAGTCAAACACTCTGGAATAACATAACTTGTCATTTTTGCTCAGTTATCAGGACTCTCAATAAGTTAATTCTAACAATTAGCTGCTAACCAATATAATCTTTGTTCTGTTCTCTCAATTACAGGTGTTTTAATGCTAGTAAATAAAACATATTGCCAATACAAATTCTGGTACAAAGCCAGAAACATCATGCAGAGCACTTAACATTCCTGATTCCATTCAGAGCTGAACAATGGATAGTGAAAGTAATTGACAAATACTAAAAGAGAAAAATACGTTCTAAATTGGAACAAGGGATAAAAGCAGCTCCTGGGGAAATTATTAATAAAAAACAGTTCACTCAGATTATCATTTACACATATTTAAATTTGCAGTTATTAATCTCTCCAAAAACAAATGAACCTGATCAGAGCATTATGCCAAACAACTCCATGTTCACAACTAACACAGAAGCCTTGAGACAAAATTTGACACAGATTTGCACTCTTATGAACCAACAGAAAAACACCAAAGCTGCTGAAGAACTTCAAGTGACTAACACACATTTTTAGATTTTTTTCCAAAGCACTGCTGTCACTACATATTTATGTAATTACTGTGCTACAGCTCTAATAAGCATTTGTGATTAAATAGGAGTAAGTCAGTCCCTTTCTGAGATTTACAATGAGTGTGAACATGTTACAAACAGCAGCCAAATGACTGCAACTTGTCTGGAAAAGTACCCCTCATTGACCTGGAAATACCAGTTATTTCACAATTCCTATGGTCATCTGCACTGAGGCCTTTCACAACCACCTTACAGAAGCTGGTTGTGTCCTACCAATGAACAGAAAGAGAGCAAAGAGCAGCTGAATCTGGTCCATCAGCACCATCACAACTGAAGGTGAAGCATCCCATGTCATCCCAGAGAACTATCATCATTCCAAGTGCACCCCCATGCCCAAAGCAACAATCTGGTCTCAGATCCATTAATTTTCTCCTCTAGCACTCACTGATTTGCTATTAGTCCAGTCTTACTTAACCACACTTTAATCTCATGATAATCATTGCTACCAACCAGAAGGTTCAATAAACACAAAGTAATACTAATATATATTTTGGTAATTATCTTTTTTGACAACTTCTACAAAAATCTTTGCAAGTCCTTAAAAAGGAAGGAAAGGAAGGAAGGAAAAAGGAAGCAGCAAACCACTTCTCTCTCAAAGCCATATAAGCTTCTCTCATGAACCTTCTCTTATGGAGGAGAATTCCTTCTATGAAGGAACAATTTGCCCTTTCAGATTTAATGATTTTTTGTACCAAACACTCCTTTATCTGCCCACAAAGTCCCTTCCCACCACAGAGATCACACCTCTAAAATCCTTTTTGTGCACTAGTAATGTTTACTTGCAGATCATCTCCTTCAAAAGGATTTGCACATTAGCATTTTCTTTTTTCCACTCTTATTTCATATTACACTGTTCGTATCATTATGTAGCATGCAAAATCAACACTAGCTTTGCTGTAAATAAACAATGTTTGCTTGTATCCCTGCAGAGTGTAGCCATTAACTTTCCATCTCTGACAGATATAAAGACATTAAATATTCATCTTGACTATCACATTTTACAGCAAGATGTACAACCATAAGTCTGAAGACAAGGGCAGCAACAAATCTGACAACGTTAAGCATGGAGCTCACTGAGGTGTTTGTAACTGCTAGGAAAGCTTCTTTTAAATGGGACACATAAACACTCAAGAATTCTTTCTCCCCTCTGAGCAGTTTGTGGCACCCAGCCCCTCAGCCCATGCCCTGCTCTGCTGTGCAGGGTTGGCATTTCTCAGGAGTGACAGCACAGCTCCTCCTGCCCCAGGGCACCTCCAGCTCCTTCCCAAGCTCTGTCCCACTCAACCCTACTGATGTGTCCCCAACCACATCCTGCAGGTGTTTGGGAAAGCCTGCCACTCAAATGGCAATGGTCCCAAACTCCTGGTTTGATCTATCTGGGGAAAATATCTTTGGCCAGACAGACCCAAGGCTGACAAAAGACCACACAATGTAACGAGGGTGATGCTCTGCTGGAAAAACTGTGATTTTGATGATCAGCTCATCTGGGTGACACTTTAACAGCCCCTTCTGGGAGCCCAAGCAAGATGCCTGGCATTAAATACCTCCTATTATCTACCTGCATTCACCACTTCCTTAACAGTTTGTGATTTGTTTTGCTTTTAATGCTGCTTGGATGGAACCAAATAGTTCTATTTGCTGTTGCAGACTACTGACTGAGGCCATCTGGGAGGGAGAGGCATATAACCTGCTTTAATATACATTCCACAATTAGAAAACAGTGGGAAAGGAAGTTAATCCATTGCCAGGTTCACAGACAAGGACACAGAAGAGAGGAACCACTCCAAAAATAAAACAGTGGCAGCAGTCACAGCACTTGAAAGCACCAGTTCACTCCATCTCACCTTTATGAATGGTTTACCTGAGAGAAGCAGAATTGTGTATTTATTATAGCTAAGCCAGAACACCAGGTGAACAGGGCATCACCGAGTTTCCAAGATGAATTGTGAGAAGAGAAAAAGGAAGGAAACTACCTAACTTATGCAAAATCCACAGAAATCAAAGCACTTTTGTCAGTCTTTGAGAATCACATAGGGAATACCAACTCTACTGAAGAGAACAGCAAAATCTCCAGCATCTTTAACAAAAACTCTACATATCCATATTACAATCCCCTCAGTTCTAACCTGAGGATCCTTTTCCAAAATTTCAGTTAATAACTAATGAGAAAAAAATTCCTCAAAATTAAAATTCATTCAAATATAGGTAATGCTTTAGGAATTTGACCTCCAGTTCAGTGATACATGCATGCAGTACTAAATTATTTTACAAACAACTTTAGGACCCAATTTTTAATGCAGAATAGATTTGCTGCCTGAGGCCAAGATTTATTAGACACTCAAGGAAAAATCAGCCAGTTCCTGAAGCCCCAGCTCATTTTGCATTCCAGTCAAGTTTCCAATAGAATCAATTAGTAAGTTTAATTATTGTTTTAAGAAAACAAACACAAAACCAAGAGCTCAGAACAACATAAGCCTACCCAGACCAATTATCCATGTTAAATGAAGACATTAAGATTCTTGCATATGTTTCCCCAAAACAAAATAAACGGGAGGAGATGATCCTTTGGTGAAAACAATTCCATTCCAGGCAATTCCAGTGACCTTAACCTGAGGTTATTTCTGCTTGGTAACAAGATCAATCATGGAGCCAAACAAAGACAAGCCAAGCAGTTGTCCCACCACAGCCACCCCCACCAGACCCACCTGCATTTCACAATCTGCCCGAAGATTCAGCTCCTCGCAGCATTCCCTGGATACCCTCAAGAAGATATAATCCTTTGTCTTCTCCTCAATAGCTGCTTCATAAACCTTCTCTTTGGTTCCTTGGCTCTGTGCTGACTTTTCTTTAGTGACAGGCAATAAATAAACAGCATTGACTTTGGTCATCACCAGCCGTCCAGCCAAAGTGTCTTCGGAAAGCGTCTCCGTGAGCTTAAAGCGGCCAAAAAGTTGTCCATTCTGGGCATATTTTGCACCTCCAGAAACACCAGTGAGCATGAAGCTTGCTACAATCTGCAATTGCACTTTTATGTTGAACCTAAGCGAGAAAGCAGCGAGTCAGTGCACAAAAATGCTCTCAGGTTCTGAGATTGCAGGCGTTCAGAGTGAAAATTCACTTCATTAATTAATTTTTAGATATAAACAACTATAGTCAAACTGACTCTTTGTAAGTATGCAGCTGTCAAATATCCACACATTTTCCTTTTGATTGTAGCCTATAAAGTATCTATTTAAAAGAATCAACATCTATGAAGTTTAAAAAGAACTTTCACAAGAGAGACACAAATACTGGTTTTTCTGACATGAAAAAAGCTTAGAGTGAATGAGGACTGCATGACCCAAAGCATTAAATTTTCTTTCTAAGTAGTTTTTAAGCTTATGTTAGGTATGCAAGGAGAAATAGGCAGGCAAAGAACAGAGGAAGATTCCTATTTGTCCCATGTATCTCTTCCAGGCTGAACACCAAAAAGGACAATCTCCATCTTAAAAGGTAAATGGTATTACAACTATAATTCAGGTAAATGGTATTATACCTGTAATTCAGGTAAATTGTATTATACCTATAATTCAGAGGGATTGATTAAAATACATTGAAAAAAATCAGATTGTAGGCATTAAAATGATATAATTTTATTTGAAATGAAGGAATGGCATCACAGCCTCAGCTCTATAAACCATTTATCCACAGAATTCCTATTAGCAGCAGGTTCCTCCTGTAATCACAGATGTAACAAATTCATACTTTGCAGTTACCATTTTCTAGAAGTCACATGCACAACACATTAAAGTGACTTATTAGCACACTTTATTGACCTCTCACCAGTACACAGTAATCTCTTCCTAGTGTGGGGGGTTTTATTAAACAGACTGCTTCAACCTGGTTTTAAAAAGAACAAAGGGGGGGGGGGAAGTCTGACACAGTAACAATATTCTGTTCTTTTGTCATCAGCAACTTTTTCCTATATTTGCAAAAAATTACAGAAAAAAAATATAAAACCCAGACGTTTTCACAAGTTAAATGTCTTGAAAAAATACACCATTTTCTTATAGTTATTTTTCATACTCATATTGGCTTTATTTGATCTACTCTTCTTATAATTTCTGTTTTAACCTAATAAACTGGTAATTGATCATTTAAGACCTGTAGTATCAATAATCATAAACCTGTAACAATAAAATCCAACATTTTAGCTTGCTTGGTAATTAAACATCTACCAACTCAATCAAATATATTTCTTCATGTCTGGCAAATCACAAAACCTGCACAAAAGCTGCAAGTTTGCCCCCATGTGGTTACAGCTGCTTCTATACAGAGTATGGGCACTGTCAGATCCAAATTTCCCAGTCCTCCTCTCTCCAAAAGCAAGGGAAGTTTTCTCACCTAACAGGGATTTATTTGGTTCATCAGTGACCAGAAATATTACTGCACAAGCTACAGTAAAAGCATTCCCTCAATCCTTCCAATTTCCACATGTACCAATAAAAACCCCAAACAAATACAAGCTTTCTTCTAGACAGGACCTGCACTATTCCAGAGGAGTTATCAGCAAGTCAGCAACATCTGAAACAGCTCATATCTCATTGTTAAAATACTATATAAAATATTTAACTGAGTAGCAAGAGCTAGGAATTCTTACTGAGATACAGTCATTTGCTATTGTGAATTTATTTTGTTAAAACTTCCCTAAAGTTGATCCCTATGCTGCTGAACATGTATCAGCTCAAATTCTGATTTATAAAAACCTGCTCCAAAACAGTATTATTGCATTTCTGAGATAAGGTACAGGTTAGGCTTTCCATAAATGACTGAACTGGATCTGCTATGCTAAAGGGAATCTCCAGTTTAGATTATCAAGCAGTTTCCATTGAGCAAGCTGACACCTTCTGGCAAACTACAAAACTACAAAATCCTCTCATGATTTGAATTTAAAAAAAAACAGAAGTTGCTTCTTTCACCCATTTCTCACCCTTGCTTTGCAGGGTTAGACAAAATTAGGTTTTCAGTCAGGCTTATACAAATCAAACAAACAAAAACTTGTATTTCCTCCTAAGCACTTCAAACCCCAGCCTACCTGCAGCGTTCATGAAACAGCTACAAGACAGCCTGTTGTTCATATTTAAAACCACAGAATAATTATGAAGAAAGACTTCATAAATCATTAATCATCCAGTACCAATGCAAACAATAAATTCCCCAAAGGCAAATAAACCCATCCTGGACAAAGCCCCAGGCACCACTTTGCAAAAGCACATTCAGCACATTTGCTCTGACACTGACACCTGCAGGGTTCAGGGTGTGCAGTGGGACACCTGCCTGGGGAGTGATCAATGCAAGACACAGTAATGGCAAAAGCAAATGTATTTTCATCAGAGTCAGCATCTGACGTGTTCACAGCCTTGAGGATAAATGTGCTCTGCAGTTCTGGTAGCACGGAAGGAGCTGTCTGTCACCTCACACGCTTTGATGTTCACACAGGAAAACGCACACTAAGTTCTACTCACTCTAACAAGGACATACTGCTTTTCTTTTCAATGTGTAAGAGAGAAAGGAAGAGTTTTAAAACCATGAGCATGCTCCAAAATCAAACTACTATCAAGATGAGAACATTGCTTTGCTTTTCCTCTGTAGCGTGTTTGCATCTGGAAATTCGACAGCAGCGACTCTCTTATTATTCTGGTTTTTTATACTCATGTGGAGCAACTTTTATAAATGCCTCCTGAAACATTAAAATAAACATTATTTACAAGTAAAGTTCTCTGAGGCTATCCAGAACTCCCTCATAACTGAATTCAAGACATGCTAGAGCCACTGCAACCTTCACCCAGTACTTTCCAGTAGTTCCACTCAGGTGACTCCACATAAAGTCTGAAACAGCACTTTCCTAGAAAGTGAGAAACCATCAACATTCTTAAAAACCAAGGACACCCTTCAGTCTGAACTGCAGCCCCTTGTGTTACTCCAGTGTTGTCAGAAGAGACCACACTGACAATCCCACTACTTTTACAATGTGCATTCACAAACCCTTTAAAGTGCAACAGCTCCTCAACACTGTCGCTGGTGGCACCACTTCAGAGGTGTTACAACCCACTTGCATCTGGATTTCTCAGCCCATTTCTAGGCTTGCAACCCTGACACTTCACTAGAGAATACCAAGTGTGTGATCTTAGCCACAGAGGAGTGGAAATGTGTGCTGATTTTAGCCTTGTTGCAATAAAGTGGGTCAGCTACAAGATCAAAAGAATATTTCTGTCATCAACACTATCAAAACAGAAGATTTCAAGAACATTATTAACACTTACTCATAACTTAACAAGCAATAACTTATTGCTGCACCAAATAGTCCAAAGGGGAGGCATTACACACAGGATACACTTAATTTTCTTTCATTTCTCCAGGTTTGCTGCTCTTTGGTTTCCTATGAGGCATGAGAGTCCAACTCTCAAGGTGAAAATTCACTCAGTAAAAATATTGCTCATGTTTTGATCATATTTTGTAATATTTACTTTAAATCCACTTTTGTTTCGAAAGGCCTTAGAAGAGTCAACATGTTTATAAATATATATGATTCCTCCATGAGACTCCAGCTCAAGAACAGTGCACAGCAGTGATAGAAGATATAAAGAAATAGCTCAAATACTGCCCTTCAGCTGAGATAAAAAGAAATTGAACCATTTGTCTGCTTTAAAAGCATTAGAAATGTCACTACTCACAGTATTTTCTTTTTAAGTTCTAGAGGGGTGGTTCAGCTGAACCTCCGTTAATTTCTGTCTTAAAAAAGATGTCCCTGATTTGGAACTTGCAGTAATGGATAAAATGAAATCTGCTACCAGATTAAGATAAAGGGAATTTACATCTTCTAGACTTTCCATTCTGAGTAGTGCAACACCTTAAAACTCTTTAGTACCACATGAATGCAGGAAAAAATTTTGACCACAACTACTAACTACAGAAAAGAAGTCCATGTGAGGGTCTCTAAGTAGGAATTTCTTATTTTTTTCCTAAATCCATACTTTTCATGCAGCTACTCCAGTTGGGTAATCTGTACATAACACCTAAAGAAACAACAAACCAAACAATGTGTATTATATGCCTTTTATTAGGAACTTTTATTCAGAAGCTGGGTTTCAACCTATTTAGAAAATAAATAAAGTCAGCTGCCACATCATCACAAGATCAGTTTGATCCACCCACAATTCAACTCTCTATACAAAGCTTTTATATATCCCTTTGCTATGACCTACTTTCACACAGGAAAAAAATGTAAGTATTATTAATATATTTTTGTATAGACAGGCAACAAACTAGGAACAAAAATAACTATTACCCAGACATTAACAAAACCATGTACACCAGCTGCTTAGTGCCTGCCACTGTAAGCACAGACTGACACACACTGGTTTTTTCAATGAATTAGCAGTAATTTATATTTGTTACGTGCTAGTGACCTTTACCAAACACTGTTATTCCCAGACTCTTTCAGGTTCATTTCAAAGAAACAGGGAGACTCAATATCTTAAAGAAGCATGTAGGTTTAATGAAAAGAAGTTGCCATCCTCATTTTCATAGGAATATTGTTTAAAAGGAATCACTTACTTGCTAACTTCCTTATACTGTGCTATTTCCTCAATATAAAGGAGGTCGTGGAGCCGTGACTGATAGTTGGTCTTGGTCAGTGATTTGTCCAGGACAGATTGTGTGAATAGCTGGTCAGCAGACAGAGGGATTTGGTATCTGGTAAGAAGGCTCTTCTCCAATTCAGTAGTTTCATTAGGCTCAAACTCTACAATAGTCTTAGATGTGGAATCCCAACGCTTGGCTGTGGTCAGGAGCTGTTGCCGTGCGTGCATCAGGTATTCAAGATCTGCATGGAGACACAGGACAGGGGGGTGAAGTAACTAAAGCCCAGGTGGTTTGTTTTTATTTCAAAAAAAACAACCAAACAAAAACCCAACCAAACAAAACCCACTACTAAAACCAGTCCCCTCAGAAGTAATGAGCTATACACAGGCAGGAGTCTCCTCTGCCCACACCACCTTTAGGAGGTTCATTGCTGGTCCTTACCATCTTTACTTTTCAGGTGTGCACAGAGAGCAAGCAGGCTCTCCAAAATATCAGAAAATAAAACATTGTATAGATAGCAAATAGAATTAATAAAGACAAACAAGGAAAGCACTTTTATTTTAACCATCACCAGCAGCTTTGAAGGACTTGGCACCTCAATACGCTTTCAAAGCCCAACTGCAACATCACCTCATTTCAAAAATATTAAATAGGTGAGAACCCTACAATACATATAATTAATTTAGAAGGTCATAAAAACAAGTTGATAGACCAGCTAGTAAGCAATCATTGCATTTGCAACACTGAAACCTTTTTAAAAATTCTACAACCCCCTAATTATGTGTACGGTGCAGACAATTGCACTATACTGCTAAAGCTACTAGGCAAAAATTAGGAAATGTAACCTAATATGATATGAAATTAGAAAATTAAAAGGAGATCATTTTTTCAGTACACCCTAATTTCAAGGGCCACATAGCTTAGATGAAAAACAAAAGACCAAGCACTCATCTACAGCCATCTGAAATACATCCATTAATACCACAAAACCACTATGACAACAGTGAATCAGTTAACAGAATTGCAGTTAAATTGCAGAGCTGAAAATATTTGGCATTTATAGCTAAGCTATGGTATCTTAATGTATAATCTCTGAGTAAGATTTAACATAGGTATCCAGGATATCACACCAACGCTGAAAAATGTGCAAAAAAGACATATTCAAATTCAAATTCAATGCTTAACATCATCTTGACTGTCTTCAGTCTAAAGAAGAAAAAACCCCAGCATTTTAGCAAAAGAAATATCAGTTCAACTTGACTATGACCCCAGAAACATGGCTTATCTTATTCACTGATCTCATGTGTTCACTAAGAAGACACATTTAATTATATCCCTCAAGCCTGAACCATGTCAGTAGCTACTGTTGTATGGCAACAAAAAAAGGGCCAAGTTTGTGTGGTTTGTGTGTTTGAAGTAACATCAGCATAAATGAAGCTTTTTCTGGTACAAATCACACCTCAGATCCCAAAAGCTCAGTAGTTATCTAGGAGAGACTCCTTGTTTGCTGGAATGAGCCATTTCATTCCCAGCACTGGAGAGGCTTTCCCTGGAAGCCTGACATAAACAGCTCCTGGCACAGATTGCACATACAGTGACACTTTCTTAAAGAGCAGTTTGTACATAATCAGTGCACAGAAAACTTCCCACAGTTCTCTTTTTCTGTTGTAAATAAAGATTTCCAAATGCAGAATGGCAGCTCCTCCATTAAAATATTTTACTGTTGACCTTTCATTTGTGCCTAAACATCTAGACAGGACTCTGAATTCCATGCAAATGTGGAGACCTCGGGCATCTTTCTGTTAGGAAAGCATTTCCACAAGATCTCAATTCATATATACCAAAACATAAAAGAAATGATGGAATCAGACACACATCCCACATAATCATCCCTTTCCCTTGCCTATTACACACTTCTTAGATTACACAGCAAACAGCCCAGGATTCTGTACTTACAATTATCTGTAAAGTTCTCAAAACCCTTTCCATTTGAAAGAAGTATTAGTGGTGACCTGTTTGCAGGCTTCAGTGTCCCTGTGCACACAGACAAGCAATATGTGAAAGGAAACAGCAGCACCAATGCTGGGGAGGGCAAACTCCACTTCATCCATCACCTTCCTGTGGAATTGGCTGTTCTGGGATCACTGTGGTCAGCAGCTGGTTTAAGGCCCCAGACCACAGACCGGTCTGACAGGAATAAGTCATGGCTTGGTTCCCTTGATGCTACCCAGGTTTCCAGTGAAAGGACTGTTCCCCACAGGCTCAGTGGCTCAGGATGCTGTCAGCTGGGATCTCCCACAGGCTCCATGGAGTCATGGAACAGCTCCCAGGACCACAGCCCGGCTGCCCAGCACCTTGTCCCTGGCAATGCCCTCTGCTCCCAGCCACAGCACAACAGCTCAGTGTCCTAGGATGCTGTCAGCTGGGATCTCCCACCCACTCCATGGAGTCATGGAACAGCTCCCAGGAGCACAGCCTGGCTGCCCAGCACCTTGTTCCTGGCAATGCCCCACCCTCTGCTCCCAGCCACAGCACAACAGCTCAGTGTCCTAGGATGCTGTCAGCTGGGATCTCCCACCCACTCCATGGAGTCATGGAACAGCTCCCAGGAGCACAGCCCGGCTGCCCAGCACCTTGTTCCTGGCAATGCCCCCCCCTCTGCTCCCAGCCACAGCACAACAGGCTCAGTCCCCCTGCTCCTGCCTACAGCTGCTTGGGTCCACTCAAATCATCACTTCATGCTCAGTTCATGATCTTTGCTATTTTCTATTTACAGCTCCATTCTTATAATGTTGCAAGCGTTAATCTGTTGGAGATGGAGACAAAGGCATGACAACAAAACTGCTGCTTTCTCAGCTTCATCTTTTTTTCCTTCTGCCCTTTTCTTCTTCTTTCTGTTTAAATCCCAGTGCTGTAATTCTGTTTCGTTGGTGTTTTTATCTCTCAAATTTTCATTAGAAATTAATATCCTGTATCCCACCCCTCTGGCCTATGGCCCAGTGATATAGTGACCTATATTTAGCTCTCTTAGACCATAAATCAAAGTGCTTCCTTCTTTTTTTGATCCTCATCAAACATCTTTCCATTTTCTGACATATTTCTCATACTGGAGTTATTTCAGGTTTGGACTGAGACACACAGATCACTTAATAATCAGATTAAACCCTTACAGTAACTTGTAGATATTCTTTTTTACTTGAAAGCACAAAGATAGTTCCACATTCTTTACATTTTCAAAATTTATGTCAACAGCAAATTACAGAGTTACAAGCCTACACTCAGCCTCTTGCCTTTGACAATCCCAGTCATATTGCAAGGGAAGAAAAAAAATACAAACCAACTTCTCAGATAGTCTGTTTTAATTACTGGATTAATTACCAGGTGTATTCTTAAAAATGCTTAATTTTTCTACCAATCTTTTCTGACGTGTTTAATGTTTTCATCAATATAAGAATGTTTAAAAACACAAACATGTTTTTATAAAGGCAGAACTTCCTGTGCTGCACTCAGACACATAACAAACTAAAAATTCCCAGCATCCTGATAATACTTAGGAGACAGAAAGTCATATTCCAATTATCTGCCTGATTTAGACCCTCTGAAGCTTTTGTCCACTATTCATATTCATATCTATGAAGGACATAACACACAGTACAAGACATTCATAAGCTGGTAACAGAGATGCTGTTCTGCCCAAAACTGAAAAGGAAAATGAAAGATCTCCACTATGAAAAAAAAAAAGGTTTTATGCATTACCTTCAGTTGAAGCAGCATCAATCATCACTCGTTGCATGAGGACTGGTTCTAATCCAAAGTCAAACACCACAGTTTGGCGAAAAGTTCCAAAGATTTCTGTGTTAAAGGCTATACTGACTTTGTATATATAATGATCTATTCCATTCTGGACCATCTTTCCTCCTATCCATTCCTGACAGTTCTCTGGAACTTCTTGTGACACCTGGGTAGTGCTGTCTCCAGCAGATATTGCAACGATACTGAAGTGTGGTCGGTGGGCATCATAGAGCAATGCCACTCGATACAGCATTCTTGCAGGCTAGAAAAGAAGTGCAAAGGTTGAAATACTGAAATTATTTCAGGAATATCTTCATTTGCAATCACATAGAGAGGGCTTATAAAAACTCTCAGCTTCTCAGAGCAGGTACAAGTCCTGCCTGATTTCCAGCAATCTGGGCAGTTGATACATAATCACCAGAGCTGCTGGGAAAAGAGAGAGAGAAGGGATGCTGCAAGGAAGTTTCTCTTTTAAGAATGCTGCAACTGAAATCTTAATTGCAAAAAGTTATGGGCTGTACTCTAGTTATTACTGACTCACTTTCAAAAGACAAGTAGTCCTACCTTACAGGTGAGAGCAAATGTCCATGTCTGATGAGACTTTTTGGTGGTGACCGTTACCGAGAGCTCAGGACTATGTTCTACTCTCACTCCTTCTACACATTCACTAAGCTAGATTAAAAGAAAAATAAGATTAACGTTAAACTTCTACAGGCACTATCAAAACACATACATTCAAGAAAAGGTAGCATTTTTTCAATAGAAAGAGGAAAGAATGGTTTCCTAGACTGTGCAGGATTGATGCAAGTCCTGCACAGGAATTAATGTAAATGTGTGCTAATTCAGACACAAGCCAACTAAATCTACCAGATCACTGTGTAAGTGAAGAAGAGAACCATTTAAAGACAATTAACTTCCAGGCTTGACTTTCAATAACCAACTTAATTGTTTAAATATTTAAAGTAGAACAAACTTTCATTTGGAAAAAAGAATCTGTGATACAATGAGGCCCAGAAGATCTCACTGACATCAATGAGACTATTGAGACAACAGGAAATGAGAATCAGGCATTCTACTCATCAATGCATTTTGCATAAAGTCCACTTTAATCAACAATAGATGGACCAAAAAGTCCTTAGGGTCAGTGGTAAGTAGAGCTGGTTGAGTGTCACAAAAAATGTTCTCATTCCAAAGAGCTGCTAACTTTGATCATATCCATATCCCACACTCCTTGGTATTCAAGCTCTTTTGAACATTTGGAGGATTGACTGTTGTTCATACAAGTGCCTGCAGCTGCAGGCAAAGAAGAGGAGCCACACACAAGTAAGAGTATTCTCCACTAAGTCATGAAAGCTTCACCATTTACTGCTCTCCAGTTTAAAAAGTTCTGCCATCTAGTCAGGGAACAGGAACAATACCACAGGATTTGCCTGATCCATCCCACACTGGGTATAGTGAATATGCAAAATGAACAGGCTGTGATTAACCCACAAATCAGCCTAAGTCTCTTTGCAAGAACACCTAGGGCAGGATGGAAAGGGGAGCAAATTGTCTGGCCAATTTCTTGGTGAGGAGTGATTCGACCAGCTCTGATAGTAAGGGCCACAAACAGGCTCATGTGTTAGTTTTAAATACAAGCACATAGGGAAGCAGTATATTTTCCTTACCACTTTCTCAGGAGATAAGGAATTCATCCATTTCTCAATCAGGGTTTCCATGTAACTGCCTGAGCACTGTTTGTTCTCCTTCTGCTGTTTCAGCCTGATCAAGCGGGAAGCGTAGCGTTTCTGCCATTCCGTCAGCTCTTCCTGGGAATGTGCTGAAGTACACTGGGCACCGTACCTGCAGATCCCTTGCTCTAAAAATCTACATAAAATAGCAAAAACCATTATGCCTTCAGCGTTTTGGTCTTCAATTAAAAAAAAACATTATCAAAATTTTACTTGTAAAAGCCAGAAAGACATTCTTTAAGTTTCCCTCTAAACTAAAGGCAGTTACGTCCATGTGAACTAGTTAGGAAATATATATATTTATACAGCATTTTCTAAGAGAGGCAGCAATTTCTCTTTTTGCAAAGCCCAGAAAAGTGTATCAAATTCTTAGACACACAGGGGGACAGAAGTCTTAAGAAATTTCCAGCTTTAAAGACAAAAGAATCAAGTGTTTGTACAGCAATTAACACAAAGAGATCACAGACCATCCCTGAAATGACTAGGCACTGTATTAATATGCATAAAACCTCCCATTAATCAAGGGCAAAGGAAATATGTAGCATAATTTCTTTCAGTGGTCACAGTATTAGCTGATAAATACTCATTCAGCAGTTTTTCCTGGAGCAACAGTGACATCACATGGTCCCTTCTACTAAATACATCTACACAGAAATCTCTCAAGGAAGAGGTTTAATCCTCTTCTTTGGAAAGGGTGTATTAGTCTAAAAAGATCTATTCTTGCAGACAACAAGAATTTGTTAGAGCAATGCATTTCCCATTTAGTGGCACGTGCTGATGCATGGAATTAATGATATTCCAAAGGCCTGTATACAATTTAAGCACTGTAGTTCTCAGGAACTACTGCAAGTCTGAACAAATGCATGTATAACTTGGGAACTATTTCTATAATTTAATTTTGTATTGAAATTATAAGCCACTAGGCAGTAGCTGCATCTTCATCATTCTTCAAAACTGAAGCACTTAAAAAATAGATGACAAAATGAAAATGAGATGGGAGAGGCTTAAGTTCTGAAGGTACTAAGAAAGTGTTGGATACACACAATAAAATTAGGTCAGAAGACTGTTTTGTTTGTTTGTTTTGCAAAAGGAAGCTATGAAAAATTAATGCAAACACCACATTTTTTATAAATAAAGCCAAACAGGATGATCTCTGTCAGGGTATTAAGTTAATGGAACTCTGTAAACATAACCACATTTGAATCCCATGTGTGTATCAGTGAATATGCTTATATTCAAATTCTCTCCCTCCAGTGATGAGTTACTGTAAAAAGAAAGGCTGTAGCAAGATTACATTAATACAGCAAATCAGGGCTCCCATCCCTGGTGAAGGCAGGAAGGGACCAGTGACTGAACAACCTTTCCACAGTACCTGTGACATGCAATGTAATGTGAATTAAATTGTGAGCTCAGAGCTATGAGACAAAACCAAGCCACGCCCTTGCAGCACAAGTACCTGCATATCTAGGCCACACTTGTATCAGTGGCTATAATTTGATTTAGCATACACTCTTCCTTTAAGAAATGTATTTAAAGATTTGCATGCCCAAATTGTAAACATAATAAACATGATATACAACGCCATGTTACTAAGGTCTTCTCAAGCTATGTTTCTTAATATATTTTAAATTAAAGTGGTTTTCTTGGCAGTCAATTTCAGTATTTTTACTGTAAATTTTCCAGTTCACCACTGCATTAGAATGCTGAAGTACAACTATGATTTTCACAGTCTAAAGTAAATGGAGTGCAAGCATAAAAAATTGCTGACCTGTTCTTCTAAGCTACATAGATTTTAAATCAAGTGGTTTTCCTTTTCATTATTTAATAGGAAAGCATATCACTTTAAAATTTGTCATCATTATACAGGTTTTCCAAGTTCTCATTGTTCATATTTTTAACACTTTTCTTTTCCTCATTTTTACTTTCTTATTTAATACCTCCTGCAATTCCATAGCTTCATTATCTAGAATAAACATGCTGCACTCCTACTGCTTTATGGCACACAGGGGAAAAATAAGCCAGAGCTTCAAAAATTCATATTCAGTACCTGCAACTGCCTCCTCATAAGGAGCTAAAACCTTTAGTCTCTGGTCAGAATTATGCTGTTCAGAGGGATTTGCTGAGTAAGGCACATCCTTCTCGCTGGAAGGGTTAATAGTGAAATAAAGCTCATTACAGCTTCAGTGGAAAAATTTTTCAGAGCAATGGTTGGAAACATGGTCTAGATGTTACTCAACAAAAAATCACCACAAGCTAAAAACTGTAAATATCTGCTTTTTTTAAATCGCTGAATAAGCAGCAGACATGATTAAGAGTCAACAAGAGCTGCCAAGATTTAACATCTCTAGAAAATCATGCCAAAAAGTAGCTCAACTTCAGCAATTCAGTCATGTCATTTAAAAAGCAGGTCAGAGTTTTTGAAAATAATTTGCATTAGTTACATAAATGGCAGAACCAAGTGTATAATGATGGTTCCTCCCCATATATACGAATACAGTTTTATGTAGAGCAAGGACAATTAACAGTACTAAGTACAGGCAATATTGACCAGACAACTGGAAAAGACAAGGAGAAACAGCAATGCAAATTATTGGATCTCCTCTGTGTATTTGAGTTTATGTAAAAGGGAAATTATGAGATTTGAGGGAAATTCTACTTTTTTTTTTTAAATCTGAAGACAAAGCCCATTCATCTGAAGGCAGCACCACCATAACCTGACTGTGCTTCAGTCTGCCTACACTGCTGCCTGGGGAACTTTTCACAGCCCTGAAATCATCCCAATTAGAAAAGGTGAGGGAGAAAGACAGAAGCTGACCTGTCACTAGAAAAATGCTCCTCAAACCACTGTACTATGAAAACTGAGTTGGTGATCCCATTCCATAAACTGAAGTGCTTCTGGATAAACTGACCCTCCAAAAAACCTGTGAACAGATCGACTCCTGTTCTAACAAGTACCTTCACCCTCCTGGCCTCTCACTCATGCTGTCAGCAGGTAAATAAAAGAGGAAAGATTACTTTCCCTTGGAGAATGTGACCATAAAGGCAGGACTTTACCTTTTACAGAGTGTGTATTCCTCACTGCTGGTGACGCCCCGGGGAGGAGGGCGGAAGTGCCAACCATCGCGGGACCCTGCCGAGACACAACCACGGTCACTGCTCCAGTTCCCAAGTGCTTCCCAGCCACACAGCTCAAGGGATTGGTCTCTAAACATCAACCCAAATTCTATCTGAATACAAGCAAAATTATCCCTCCCCCCAAATTAATTTAGAATCCCTAACAAACTCCTTGAGAGCAAAGGTCATGAAGATGAGTTTCAAGCCATCTGCAGAACGGAGCAGGCTCTGCTACAGCCCCCTGGTCAATAAACAGAAACTTCTGCCTCCAAATTTACTCAACACTGAGAGAACTGTACCTCAGTCCCTGGGGCTCATCACAGTAGTCAAGCCTCTTTTTTGTTTTCTGCCTGCAAAGCAGCACTGAGCATTCAGCAGGATCCAAGTCTTCTCACTATGAAATTATGTAGCTTTAAAATTGAGTTACATACCTTCTTCTAAATCTTCTACATGATATCCTGATGGTACTTTACCAGCTGCCTACAATTATATAAAAAAGCCCACAGTTATAAAGGAACACAAAATAAATTCATCAACAAGAACTGCTGTCAAAATGGGGTTTAGAACAACGATTAAAAAATATCAATCATAAGTTGAAATTACTTCCAGTCACAAATCCTGCTGATAACAGTGATTGTGATGATAACAGGAATTCTGACAGAACACCAAGTTCACTTGTTAGAAGAAAATTTTAGAGATTTTTACAAGACCAAATTCCACCCTGTGATCAACTTAATGTGGATTGCAGTGCATTTCTAAAAGGTCAAAACTCTAAATTGCATTGATAAGTCTTTCAGCTTTGAATCTACACTAAAAATAAAGCTCAAATAAATTACTAAGCCTAAGAAGAAAATAAAAGGGGGCAACTTAATTAGTACACCTGATAGTTCGACCTTCAGTACAAAAAAAAAAAGATAGGATTGAGAGGGTATTTATATTGTTAAAAAAAAATCTGCTGTCATGTTTATTACTTCAGACTAATTTCCAACAAAGAAAAATAATAAATAAATAAATAAAGCCGATCTAAATGTCTGTAATTCTTTCTACTTGCTACTTCAACAATCACCAACTTACAAGCAGCATTTTTTATTTTCTTATATGTCCTGCAAGACTGTGATGACAAGCCCCTGAAGAGATTGGTGGGTAAAGAACAGACCAGTGGAAAGAAAAACATTTGAACCAGTATGTTGCCAGTGAGCCCAGATCTCCTGGGACACTTGGAAAGCAACTCTTCAGCTGCTTCAGGTACTGGTCATTATCTTCCCAGTAATACCCTCATTATTACCTCTGTTTCAGCAAGAAGTGTTTTCAGTCTTGTCAGATCTTTAGTTACCATCCCGTTCTGGGGGGAGAAAGAATATTAATTATTGAACACACAAACCTGCACGTGCATTAAACCACAGCAATTAAGTTCATTTCCCCCCCAACACCAGGAGAAAGGGAAGAAGGAAAAACGAGTTTGACTCACAACACCAATTTTAAATGACACTAAATAACACTGAGCAAACATTATGGTGAAAAAGGGAATTCTACCCTGGCCAAAACCAGCACCAGACTTAGAGCAAGTATCAATACAGGACAATTTAGGAAAGCACCACATTAATAAGAACTTGGGGGAAAAAAAATATACCATGGTTACTGCAACACTTCAACTCTGAAGAATTAATATAACAATTTTTCACTGCTGCTGCAGTGATGGATTCATTTCTTTTTAAGGATCTACTTTACAGATCACTGATTTCTACAGTTCCATAACTCTTCCTGCTCTGATGTAGACTGTAATTTTTAGAGTTTTCACTCAAAATCAAAGATTAACCATGTAATCAACTGCACAGTCAACTACAACTGAAGTAAAAATCTTTCAAATTGAATTTATGTGAAATACATAGGTATTTTTAACAATTTCACACTCATGTAAGTCAAAACTTTGATTAAAGGAACCCAGACCTGTGGGGTTTATTTCAATAATCTCTTGCAGAAATTTAATTAAGTGCTACTACATTTATTAGATGTCTCCACGTTCTGACTGTGCTACTGAGCAGCAGAAATTATTCTTTGCTGAAAACTTACACACTTAACAATGCTCACACTTAAGGTTTTTCCAAAGTGATTTTTCACTTCCTCAGCAGAAGGCTGAAAATTGAACCTGTTGAGCTTAAATGTATTAGAGCAAAAAAATGTGACCAAGAATCATTTTCTTTAGCCACTGGGGAGGAAACTGGACAGATTCCAACCCTTCAATAAATTCATTCCAAAACTTTGTTTCACTTCTTCTTTCAGACAATGGTACAAGTCAGCAAATCAGTTGCTGATTTTAATATTCCTACTGAAAACAAGTGTGTCTAACAACCTAAAGCTTGTAAAAACCTCTCCAGCTCGGCTTTGGGATGACACTCTGGAACTCTACACAAAGCCACCTTTATTTGCACAACAACAGCTCAAAACAAGGGCACTCTACATTCCCTGCAATAAGGCTATTTTACTATTTTTTCCTGAAGGCAAGTTTCCTTCAACCTCACCAGGAATTTTTCAATGAAACATTTTTTCATTAGAAAACAGCTAAACAAAGAAAAAAACCCTTTTCTTTATGTAAAAATAGCCAAAGGCCGGGGGGAAGGGAATTCAGGATATAGACCAGACAGACAAACAGAACTCTCAAAAACAACCTACTGATTCAGTTAAGCACCAAGATCCAGGACACATGATGCAACTTCAAGGTAAAAAGTTCTGCAAGTTTCTGATGTCACACGTTCCACTCAGTCTGACCAAGCTATGACCAGGTTTCTGGGTTTATCACAACCAGCAGTTCATGGTGATAAACTACTTAATTAATCCAGATTACAGAAATTAAAAGGACACTATTCTTTAGAGACTTACACATGCCCCTAATTTTCCCCATATGAGTCTCATAAGAGTCAGAACAACTGCTTACACATCTGGGGTTAAAAGCAACTTTACAAAGTTTAACAGTTCAAGGGTAGAACAGAAGCTCTGAACTCAAACCTTTATCTTCATCCTGAACTGCAAAGGTTCTTTTCTTTTCCTGAAAAGTTTTTCATGCTGTTTTACAACTTATCATGGACCAGTTATTTGAAAGTCCCATCAATATTTTTTCTGCTTTAATGGCTACAATTCCTGAAGCCCATACAAAATGGGGTCAGGTGCAACTTAAAATAAGCAAGCAAAAGTCTGATATTTATATTATTTTCATCAATCACAAAACTATGCAAATTACTTTGCATTCCATAAGGATTCTGGGCCAACAATGAAAAACTTTTCAAAATCCTTACAACTCTGAAACACTGGTAATGCAACAACCTGGCATCCTGATGACATATGTGTGCCCATATATTTATCTTTTTCATACAAATCACTTTTGTTGCAACCTGCCAGCGAAACATATGTTCAGAAGTTTGTTATTAAACAGATTTTTTTTTAAAAGAAGGAAACACAAAGCTGTTTTTTAAAGACATGTAGATTGCAGCAAACCCACTTACCAGTGATTCCCCCATCAGTGATTTGGAAAGAACATTAGACACAATTTGCAGCTTCCCTTTGAGATGCATGCAGCAGAGCACTGCCCGGAGAGATCCATCGCCCTTGGCCAGCCCCTCTCCCAGCACTGCAACACAAATCAGCCACTATTACCCTCAGCACCCCAGACATTTAAGTCATATACACAGTTTTCCTTCACCCTTAACACGAAAACAAAGTCTGAAGCTTGGGTTGAATTCATGGCTTCTTGGATGGAAATTAAGTATCACCTGCTTTTGTCTAATATTAACTTGAAACTTGTCTCCCACCATCTAATAAATGCTGCACATGAGCTCAAAAAAGGTTGTCATGTTTACATGCTAAAATAGACATAAATTAAATATGGGAAGGGTAAGTTCAAATATCTGACACAGACACAAAGGACCTCCTCTTACAGAAAGAGTGAAAAAGAAATAGCAACCAACAACCTCTCAGTAACACAAACATGCTCAGGAAGATCCATTCATGCTCACAAAAAAACATGCCCTGTCGTTTCCAAAAATAGCCAACCTCCTCGTGGGCAATTCCTGCTCCTTTAAAAGGGCTTTTATTCACTTATGCTGCAAAGTGTGGGATATAGGAACGATTGTTTGAGCCCAGAAATTTACAGGCTCCATGTAACAGAAAACTTTCCTAATGCTTCCTAGCACAGGATCAGCAGTGAGCAGTGCCAAACAGACACTTTCCTCAACACTTCCAGGAGTGACAGGATTTATTTCACGATACAGACGTGCTTCAGACAAGCTGGAACAACACTTAATCACACATATTACCTGTCCAGAAATGCCAGAGTGACTAAAAAGCTAGCAAGCTAAGTGTGTGAATTGAAAAGAAGGCTGGACAGTTGTTTAAAATTATGGAATTATAAAATAACTGTTATTGCAGGCAACATCAACATCTGTGTTTATACTGCTGCTCATGCAGATGCAAACAGCCCCTCTCAGTGCTAACAGGAATTTCACATTCACCACAACTTCAGGGTTACATTTTAGAATAATAAATCAAAACTCCTCACTCAAGAGACGTTCACATCATTAATGGAAATTGCATGAAAGACTCAAGAAATAAATAGTCCCACAAAACATTTAAATAAAAATAACTAGGCATCTCTTCAAACTGCAGTGGTAACTAAACCCTTTGTATAAAGTGCCTCAAAGATTAGGCTGAATTCACCACTCTGATAGTACTGACCACACTGCCAAAAATAGAACTTACTTCCCAAATCAGAAGCAGAAGCACCAAAAATAGCTGTAACGTCTGACAGTGTGCTATTTTAATCTCACAGATTAAATCTCCAATTATGACATTTCATATCACTATCTGTGTAATATCACCAAGCTAGAACATACGGTTGCACATAAAAAGTTGCAACACATTAACCAGTATCTTTCGGTAAAGTTTAGTGGAATAATTTAACAGATTTTAAGTTATCATCATTCCTTGTAACAGTGCAAGCAGCATACTATAAAGAGCATGTATTTCTTCAGCTATTCCAAAATACACTGATCATAAAGGATCAAATAAAACGGTCAGAGCTGTGCAACACGTCAAGTTTTGTAAAAAGGCAGAATAGCAGCTTGAATAAAGCTTTGCTGATTATAAAAAACCTGGGAGTATCAAGGAGTGTGAGTATCAAGTAGTCCATGCTAAGGTTGTTTCTCCCCAACAATATTTCAAACATAAAAGCAAAACTAAGACCTTTTGAGATCATAAATGCAGATACTCTAAATGTCAGGTGCTGGGCTACAATTGATAACCACACATCATGGAGAACCACAACCCAATCATTCATTCCTATATTCATTAAAATACAGTATGTGTGTATATGTGTGTATATATCTATATAAACACATAAACAACATTTTTATATACATACATAAATATGGCATTAGTAAGTTCAAAAATGTCCTCAGTTTTAGATCTGGAAAAAAGTAGGTGCAGAAGAACATGCTGGCATGAATGACGGAACTTCACATTAATCTGGATGCTAGCTCTTTGTTACTAGTATACATTCAAAAGCTGTTTTTTCTACTTAATTTCAAACAAAAAAAGGTAGAGATCAGGGTTTTATTCCACCCACCTCCATGCCTGTCCAGTGAGAGGTGACAGGCAGTTACCATGAGAGCTCCTCTGAGATACTGATAACTGACACACACACCAAGGAGAAGTCCCAGAGATGAATGTCACCCCTGCCCCCTGTGCCAAACCCACCAGAGCTCCCCAAGGAGAACACTGCTCACTGAACAGCATTCTCCCTCCCACCTCCTTCAACCAGCATTCAGCTCACCATACGCCTCTCACTTTTATTTGCCATCGTGAAAGACAACTCTGAGGTTACTCAGAATATTACACCCCTGTAGCATACATCAATAAGGTAAAAGAAGTTTTAAAGAAGATTTCAGGCTATTTTAAGAATGGTACTGGTTAAGTGACATTCAGACTTGTTTAAGTTATTAAACTTTGATTTTATGCCTACAGAAAGCAAGTTTGCTTTTCTTGGTCAAGTTTTATGGACTTTTATAGGCAGGCTGCAGAGACTCACAAATTCCCCAAACTAAGACTTGACTATCAGTGAAGACAAATACATTAAAAAAAAAAACAACCAATATAAAACCCACAAACCCATAAAGGAACATTTTAAAGATTATTATTGCTAGCATAGGAATTTCAGAAGAGTAAATCACAGTCTGTGCAACAAAACTGTCACCTGAAAAAATTTCCTCTAACATTCAAGAGTAGTCAAAGAACTAAAAACTAAAAGGTGGGATCTACCCACCTTTTCTTTGCAAATCTAACTGATAAACTCTGTTCCAACGCTTTCCAAACCCAGTGAGGAGTTCTCAGTGAATACTGAATAATTTGCATTAAACATGAACAACAGAAGATCAGGAAAGATGGTTAATTCCTTTAAAAATACCCAAACTGAACAAGGCAGTGAAACATGAAGGGCTCAACTTCAACGTGACATAGGCACATTTGGAAACTTTAACAAATGTGCATCATCTTGATTTTCTCTGAACTAAGTCCCAAATGCAAACCAAAATATCCAGCATGTCCCTCAGAAGAAAGGCAGAACAATCAGCTGTCTTTATCTCTGCAAGAATCCTGACACTATCAGCTCATCCTACATTTGTGCACTAAAATAACGATTAGCCAAGTAGCACCACTGTGCCAAAGACATGTACTTGAGTTCTGGTACTTGAGTAAGAGCTAAAAAATAGGGAGATCTCTCTTCAAGAAAAAAAAAAATGAAAAAAAAAAAGCAGAAAAAGTATTATAAAGCAGATACATAATTTCAACTAGGGAAAAAACCACTGTTAGCAAACTAACAAATCTGGGCATCAGTTTTAAAAATTCAGACAACTGACTGCAATTCATCACACTATGTAATAAAAAAAAGAAATAAGCATACCATGCCTACAGTCTTCATCTGCTTGCCCATACTTTTTCTGAAAGGTAAAACATGAAAAGTTTAAAAATAGCATTATTCCAGTTAGCATAAACAACTACATGCTTGAATTACATGTTTTTAAAAACTTAGTAGAAAGCATTACCTTGTCTTTTCCTGGGTGGAACATGTAAAGAACATAAGTCACATGTGAATTATAATATAATTCGTTCTTAGAATGCTGACTTTTTCTCAAATTTTCAGTTAATTCTTAAAATGCTGACTTTGTCACAAATTTTAAAAGAGAAACCCAAAAGGGCAAAGGTGTGTTTTATATGTTTGTATGTGGCTCACAACACCTAGGAAAAAATAAAAAACTTAACTTTCTAGACATTGTTGGTTTGTTTTTTAAACTTGCACCAATATGGTTCTGTTGAAATTCTTAAGGTATATATATTATTTTACTCTGTCTTATCAGTGGTGATTTTAAAGACTATTTTGTTTAGCAAAACAAGGAAAATTTGGATTTTTTTTCCTCTTTAAGACTTTATGTATCTATATAATTCAAGTCTTTAATAGGAAGGTTTTGATTACAAGTATTTTTCCAAAGTCCCTGCAGACTTACTGCAATAATACCACTATGATGAATATCCAGGTGGGTGCCTCACAGGATTTTCAAAGAGTGATGTCAGCAATATATTAAATACTCCAGGCACCAATCTCCATATTGGCTTATGTAAATAATTTTGAGAAGTCAAGTCTGTAATAACACAACTTCTATTAAAAAAAAACAACCTCGTTTTTTGGCAATCTCTTTCCCTGTGGACCGATAAGATTGGTCACTTCTTCATTTCAGGTTTCCCAATTCTTATTTTGCACACTGAATAGTCCAATTCAGATATTTATTTAAGGAATGCTTACAAACTTTCCCTCATCAGATGGGCAAGATTTGTCTTAAAGCTGCCCAGAAAGGTCTTGTGACTTGGCCAAACTTTCTCCACCTGGGATGAAACTGCTCATACTCAATACATGAAGATTTGGGGTGGACAAGGCCCCTGGAAATCTGTGATAGCATTTCCAGAAAGGTAAGAAAAAGCACGTTGCAGATTTATTCTCAAGCACTGTAATGTCCTTTCCTTTAAGAAACTGTAGCTGTCTGGTGCTTTAAAGGAAGGACACGACTTTGGCAGTGGGATCACCTACAAATTCAGGGTTATGCCTCTTGCCTTGCATTTTCAAACCTTTATCAACCATTTTCACCTTTCCACTAAATATCTGCCTGAATCTACAACTTACATCTTTCACCAGATATGCTCTAGCCTGGAAAGCTGGGATTAAGTCTTATAA
Source organism: Climacteris rufus (assembly GCA_013398175.1). Taxonomy (NCBI): domain Eukaryota; kingdom Metazoa; phylum Chordata; class Aves; order Passeriformes; family Climacteridae; genus Climacteris; species Climacteris rufus. The sequence goes on along the minus strand of VZRZ01008316.1, from coordinate 301,807 downwards.
CACTAATTTTAGGCCTATACAAATGGAGCTAAATCAGGTATGAACCAGCTACCTAGATTCTGCCATGTCTTAGCTTTGTTTTTTAAGTGTATTTGCGGAAACTTTAATTTCATGCTCTTTAAAGATAAAGTAATTTGGTATGTAATTCAGCAGAGCTGTACAAACATAATACCCTAAACCCAGCTATTTTGCCTTCCTGGAATATATATTTTTTTAATGTTTAAAGTAATTTTCCTTATTTGTTTAGAGAACTATGATTGAGACCCAAACTAAGAGGTTCCAACCCTGAAAAATAAACAGATCAGGGAGAACTACAAGACAGAAGCCTCGCAGATGCTATAGCAAGAGGGACTGTGTGGCAAACCAACATGCCAGAAACTGAGTTGTATTTAAATCTTGACGATACAAGATATTTGACTTTTCTTTCCAGTTCACTAGATACTATAAAGAGTCACACTCACAAGTTGTAAAAAGGAAGCAATTCTATACAGAAGAGTCTCGATTTTGATGCGGTCGAGTTCTGCCTGGCAGGGCTCCGGGAGGTGAGCTGGGGGGTACTGGCTGAGGGAAAGGAGAGCCTCTGTGCAATGCTTCACTGCCACTTCATAATCCTGCTGCTTAAGGGATTCACATGCTTGTTCACATGCCTTCTCTGGTCTTCTGTCTGCCATGACTCAGGGACAGAAATCCTAGAGCGGGGGCAGAGGGGACGATAAAACGTTGGTTAGCTGTGGAATGGCACTGACAACTTGCCAACCAACTTCCATTCCCGTCTCAAGGTGCTGTATCACATCCCCCTCGTGCTGTGCCAGTCACATTTCCTAAACCAAGCTTCTCACTAACTAATTTCTTCCCAGGCTTTTCTCCAGCGCTCCCAGCTCTCAGTTTTGATGCTAATTCAAGAAGGTATTTAAGCCCACGACTGATTTTAAGAATGTAAGTAGGGGTTTCAAATGGTACAGTCAGCATGGATTTAAGCAGAGGCTTTGGGGTCTACAATGGCAACACGACCTTTGCTTTGGAAGGAACACAACTCATGCCCCAAGTGCTGTCTCTGAGCCTGCAGCCACAGCACCTTCTCACCTACACTTGGGAGAAGGAGCCCCTTTCTCTGGGTGAAGCACAACAGGGATGGACTGGGAGGAATGGGAAAGACCAGGAGGTCAACAGCAAACCAACCAACTTGTCTCTTCCTTCTGCTGCTTTTACTCACATTTACATCTGAGAAAGTCTGGTACTCCTGCCACACCAACACCTCCGTGCAGAACGTCTTAAGTAATTTTAGAGTAAATATTTGTGGGGGGTTGAGACAGTTATAATAAAAATCTGTACACAGACATAATCTGCCAATAAACTGAGACAATGGTTGTCCACATCTGAAGCACCAGCAGAAGAGCAAAGCACTGCTATAATCCCTATCTACATTTGCCCTTCATTGACATAATACTTAAATACACGACACACATCCCTAGAGACACTGTACTTTAAAGCTGACTTCACAGAAATGTGTTCTGACAACTGAAAGAGGAAAAAACCTGAGAGTTTTCATTTTTGCTTTTAGCAAGCAGCATACTGTCAGTATTTGTGATTACAGATCTACTATTACAAATTGTCTCAAATAACTATTTTTAGTCCACTTTAAAAATTCACTGTTAAAAGCTTCCTTTATGCTTTGAATTTCCAGATTTTCAACCAAAGGTAAAGTAACTTCAAGAATTTAATCTGGAAGTCAAATAAATGCATTTTCCTCTAATGAAAAATAATCCACTACCCCATTTTTCCCATTAATGCATGCCTAAGCCAACATACAGGAAAAATGTAAACAAGTCTTTTCATACATTGTACAACATAATGTTCTATGTCTGCCCTTCTATTCATAAAATTCCATTCAATATCAAAATAATAACACAAAGGAATATTGTTTTTTCAAGACTTAAACCCTTTTACAACACTAATACAAACATCTCTTACATACAACTAAAAAAAAAAAATTCCCAAAAATGAAGCAACATAATCATTAATATTTTGCAGTTATCCTGGAATAAATCTGTGACATGTGCCTCTTCCTCAATAACAGCCTTGCAAAATATTACCTCATTCATCCAGATATTTCTTTTCCTGCTAAAAATAAGTGTGCATTTTCAAACAGAACAGGAACAGGCAAGTAGGTTTTGCATTTCCATACATATGAGTAAATTCATTCATGAGGTAATTCTATTAAAGATTCTGCTGGATCACTTAAGCACATATTTTCAATTACATAAATGTTAGGTATTCTTAAGCTGTGTATGTAAGAATGCTTTCTAGATACAACTAAAAATTACACTGGTTTCCACTTCACTACCATTTTAGGCCACTGTGTATTTTACAAATCCAGGATCTGCTTCCACAGTAATACAATAGTTAATTGATGTTTTTCTCATGTACATTCTGTTTTCCTCCTAAGGGACTGAAAATAGAGGACTCCATGAACTCTGCTGTACTTTTGATTTCCTCACTTCCTGGCTGACATATAACCAAAATTCCTTTGACCAAAAGGCTGAGCAGAGCTTCTGTGTGTTTATTCCCAAAGAGCTGATTAAACACAGATCCCATCCTAACTGACCTGGCCAGCATAGCTGACAGGCATTTGAAATCCCTTCTTCTCCAACATGGCACCACGGAAAAGACAAAGATGTTCCTTATCAATTGCCTTAAGCTGACTGGGTGGATAAACATTGAAATAATCTGTTTAAGAAGCTGGATTTTACACACCCAGCAGTGGCCACACAATTTCTTTAGTCAATTTGAAGACTTCAGAGGACACAGCTGACTCTAAGCAGAAACCTGCGAATTAAGCTGAGTGGAAGCAAGAGCAGTAAGGACCAGGCTGGTGGATAACTGGTTAAACTGAGCCACACTAATGGTATTTCAGAGTGTAAAAAAGCCACCAAAATCACAGTACACAGGACACTGTGGCAGAAAAGGAGCCACTGCAGTGTCATTTGTTTAGAAAAAGATCAAATCATAACAAACAAAACCGGTATGTGGACAACATATGGAAAATTACAGACTCAGGCGCTCAGATTTCATTTCAATCCCATCTACAGCCATACATGCAGACTCAAACCTGCACATTTATTGGGTATTTGTGCCATCTACTTCAGACTGCAATCCAGGTGCTCCAAACGTTCCTTGGAGGCACCCGGCTTTTCCTGCTGACTTCAAAAACCTCTGCTCCTTGTTTTGGTACCCTAAATTAGCAACTGAGGCTACGTTATGTGAATGTGAATTACAACAACCATTTCTTAGAATCTATTTTAGTACCTGACTTACCCATCTTTAAAATCATTTCAGAGCAGTTCCTGAGCCCCAGCAGGACCAGGGAAATGTCTGTGCCCCCGTACTGGGCACTGCTGAGGACCCACCTCGAGTCCCATGTCCAGCTCTGGCTCCTCCCTTCAAGGAGGACATTGAGGGGCTGGAGCAATTCCAGAGAAAGGAATGGAGCTGGGGAAGGCTCTGGAGCACCAGGAGCAGCTGAGGGAGCTGTGGAGACTCAGCCTGAAGAGAAGGAGGCCCAAGGAGGACCTTCTTGATCCCTCCAAGTTCCTGGAAGGAGGTTGTGGCCAGATGGGGGTCGGGCTCTGCTCCCAGGGAATAAGGGCCAGGACAAGGGGAAACAGCCTCAAGCTGCACCAGGAGAGGTTTAGGTTGGATACCAGGAAAAATTTCATCACTGGATGTGTGCTTAAGCATTGCAACGGGCTACCCAGGGAAGTGATCATTGCTGGAAGTGCTCAAAGAACAAGTGAACGTGGCACTTCGCTATATGGTTTAGCTGGCATGGTGGTATTTGGTCAAAGGTTAGACTCAACCTTTGAGGTCTTTTCCAACCCTAAAGTATTCACAGAATCATTAACAGCCAAGGAGTAAAGGCACCTGTTAAAAGAATTTTTTTTTCAGTTCTAGAAATCTTTCTTTTCAAAGATTTCAGGCATAAAACTGGAATTTCTATATTCACTCTAAAAGTAGAATTCATTACAGATTAGAATTGAAAGCTGAAGTGTCACAAGGTGTGTGCTATATTCCCAACTCTCTTTGCAAAACTGAGCAAATTACTTATGCATCTCACTTCTGTCTATAAAATCAAAATTAAAATACGAAACATGTAACAGAACTAACATTAGGATTATTCATTTTCTTAAAGCAACCTGGAAAACCACATGCCAAAGGAGCTCTAAATTCAATTATGAGAAATAATTTATTTTAACAGTGATGTTTAATACATCTTCAACATCTTCTCACTATCTAAAGTTGTACATGTAAAATAGGTGGACATACCCAAGAAATTTATAAACATGTAATCTGGCATCATACTTTATGCCTCAAAAAAAACTCCTGCCCTTAAGTAGAAGGGAACTTACTGAACTTGCATTTCTTTGAAGGCCAAGTTGTACTCAGCCTATCTTCCACAAAATACCATTTCAAAGATCTGGTTGGTTCCAACTGGTACAACTTAAACCTTGGTGGTTTTTACAACTAACCATGACAATTTTTTTTCCCTACAACTAATGATTTTTAGGCTCAATATTTCTAATGAGTATTCCACCTTCTTGCCAAAGGGGTTTTGTAAACAAACATGAAAAGAGTAACTAAAATCTAATCTCCAAATAAAACTGCACATTTCCCCTCCAGAACTGCAGAGGGGGCTGGGAAAGGCAGAAGGGACAGCTTGAGGAGGAAGAGTGATAAACAACGTGATCTACACAGTCATTTATTTCCAAGTAAACACTACGCCTGCCTGGTGCACAGGAGGCTCCAAAGAACTCTACTCCACAGTCTGATGAGTCCAACTTCAAATTAAAATGAATGTAGGAGGAGAGAACATCATGAACTAAAATTCTGGTGTTTGACGGCAGTTTAACTCATGACTGTGCACGGCCATGCTCCACGGCTCACTGATGTGTTGGATGGAATCAAAGGGTCCATACACTAAGATAAGTTAAAGCATGTGATGGTTCCTAAAAAAATTTCAAACAGATGCTTTTTCAATTCACTGTAAAGCATCTAGCCAGATAACTCTCGCTGTACTTCATAAACAAACAGATTAGAGGGCACAATGCTGTTCCTATTAATGTTACTGGCAAAATTCCCAATGTCTGCCAAGACAGAAGGATCAGATCCAAGGTCTCGCATGCCAAGCTGACAAACAGTAGACAAGTCAGTAAATATTTGCATATTTTAACCAAACATTAACATCTCTTGTAAAGATTTATGCTAAAGCAATGATGTTCAACTTGCAGTCCTACAGTGAGACTGGTAGGGATTTACTGTCAATTGAATTTACTTCAAGAGCCACATCCTGGGAATCGCAGAGTGAAGCAAATGAATGAGACCCATTGCCATGGGGAACATGCAGGGGAAGAGCCTCTCCAGCTGCCTCCCATTACAATCCACAGCCCTTCAAACAGCTCTGCTGTGAGAAATAAGCACAAAATATCCCTTGCCAAAGCTATTCAGCCGTGTCCTCCTGCTAGCAGCCCGCTGTCCTGCAGGAAAGGAGAGGAGGAGATGGATCTGCCCTTCCACTGCCTCTTGCAGCCAGGCTGGCACAGGCTCCGAGAGGGGGCAGGAATTCCACTCATCCTGCCCCTCTCTACAGAAATGCACACTCTGTGTTTCCCAACCCCTCGGGATTTTTCAGCCCATCTCTCACACTGGAAAGGCTGGCCACCAAACTGGGCAGAAGTTTTAAACATGTAATAAATTCAGGCAATACTCAAGAAAAGACAGCTGGTTTATCAGAACTTCCCAGCAATTCCTTTTAAGAGCAAGAGGAGAATTACTAGATTTATTTACGAGGCTGGTTGCTCTGTCCCTCCTCAGCAACTTCTGAACTTCAAGTCAATTGGAACTGAATTTCCCAGCAGTCTGAAGGGTCTCAAGGATGCTACAGGTTTCATGAAAAATGTGTAACAAGACAGATAACAGACCCAGGGAAAGGTTAAGTTATAACTCAGCCTCTTATTGATACCAAGACATCAGTTACTCCATCAATTCCTGCCGTGTGCTGCCATTTACCATAGAGGGCAAGTCCTGTAGCAAAGTATCCCTCACCAGTGAAAGAGAAGTCTTATTTATTTTTCTTGCCCCTAACAGTAAATGCCATAAGCTGCATTCATCTTCATCAGCTTCACTGCTCAAGGATCCATCCAACAGTCTCCAGGTTTCACTAAAGCAGAGTTTCCAAACTTTTTGGACTACAGACACAAATAGCACACATCCCTTTCTTAAAGTTGTTACTGGTAAACTGAGATGCAAGCAACTCACACATTAAGGCTTTCAAAACTTATTATTTCCATAATATAGAAAAGTAATATTTGGGAAGTCACAGAGCTGGTATGGATACACTCCCTATGACTGAACAGTTTCCCTCTCACTCAAAATTATGAAGAACAAAATGACAAGCTACTTTAGTTTATATAGTTATAGAAAGATCTTAGTTTGTTTAATCTGAATTAATACATTGAGCATACAACACAATAAAAAGTTTCTATGAAGATGCCAATATTATAGTAAAAATCATGGGCCACTGGAATTCAGCTATCAAAACTCTGCAAACAAACTTCATTTCTCAGTCCACACACTAAAACAGGGAATAATACATCTGTCCACTGTTGAATCACATGATAGAGTTGCTCTGGCATCTCCTGTGATCCCATCTTAAGGCATTCTTGCATCTCTACACATCAATTGTTTTTATATTATTACAAAAAACCTGAAATATCTTTAGATCCGCAGAATAAAATTACATATCCATTTATTTTCCTTATTTATTGTGGTAAAATAACTCAATCTTTGCCTTCAGACAAAAAATAAAATAAAAACCCAAAACCACTTTATTCAAGCCTCCAGGATGGAATAAAACAGCTGCATAAAATACAGAAGTGACTTACAGACACATACAGAAAAACAATGCACTTTCCTAGTGTCATGACATATACATCATAAATAATCCCACTCTCAAAAATCATTTACTAAAATGAGAGTAGAGAACAGTGCACTGTGCCAGCCTAACAGGGAGGAAAAGGATGGTGCATCTTTCATACACAGAGTGCAAAAGAGGATTATATGAAAGGTGCTTTTGGCTTTTTTTTTCTTTTAAGGAAAATATAACAGCAGAGACCTTATGCACTCATTTATTGCAATTATGGCTGAAGTCCGTAATAGCAGTTACAGAGTTCTCAGAAATGCACTGCACACCTTACAGAACAAATACAAAAGCCTCCACCCTTGAGAGAGGACAATCTAATCAGTTTTCTGAAATAACTGAATTACTTTGGCTAATGTTGTACAACTCCAGGCAAAATGACCCTACTTTCAATTCCAAAAATGATGTTAAATCTTAAATGGAGCATACAGAATGAGGCAAGCGCATTTCAAGGTTTTCTTCTATAGTGTAACAGCAGCAAGAACTTCTGCTCCAAGGCCACTGAGAAACATGATATGCCTGAGTTTAGGAAGGGCAAAAAGGGAAAGAAGAGGTTCAAGATGCCCCTGACAGTTAAATACTTATACTACCCATTGAAAAATCAAAGACAGCACCATACATTAGGAGGACAAGTCATCTCTGGCCACGTAAATGGAGCTTTGAGTCTGATCCTGTACACCTAAGGTACAGAATAAACACAACCATATTTACTGAAAAAGGAACAAGATCCTGTGGGTGGTTTATCATTCACACAACGGCAGTAACAAAAATACAGAGGCAATTGAGATTAAGAGCAAATGCCTTCTGCATCTGGATCCTCTGTGGGCTTTCAATCACTTTATATGCATCACAGATAGTAACAAGTTAGATTTTTTTGCATGCCAGTTATGACTTCAGTACAGACTACTAAGTGATTGTTAACACTTTATTAACTTTACTAATCTTTTATTTTCATTTTGAAAATAGCAGCAAAAGGACAATCTGTGCAGCCAGCAGCAGCAACACTTAGACATGGACAGACTGTCTATCTTTGGCTCAAAATCTGGAAATAACTCATGGCCTCAGCACTCACAACCACCCCATCCACTCCATCCCTAAAACCTTTATATCCTGCCTTTAAAATGATCCTTTTTGACACAGCTGTTTGAAAACATTACCTGTCTTGATGAAACTGAGCAAAATACCTGGCAAGCCAAAGCACAACATCTGCATGAGGTGCACTGGTGTTGTCTGAAAGCCACCCACAGCCAACAGACACAAGGCTCCCAGTCACACAAAGCAAATATATCTATGCATATTGCATTCATTAACTTTACAGAACAAATACTAGGTTGTAAAGTTCGATATTCTGGGGTTGGGTGAGGACAAAAGCATCTGCACAAGCTTATGCTGGCCTCCTGTGTGCCTGCATTATGATATTGCCTTTAACTGTATTAGTCACAGAGCACATTTTCCAAGGGTTACCTGGCGGAATGAGCAGGCAGAAGGGAGGCTGCTGCTTAATGGACATCCAGTGAAATCCTTCAGCACAGGGCCTGAGGCCTTATTTACTGCATGCTAGCCAAATCTTGTTCTAAAGCCAGTATTTTAATGTTTTCATTAACTTTCCAATAACACCTACAATACTGCGACCCACCACTTTACAGATATTAAGAAAATATCTTTATCATTCTGACCCATTTTACAGAGAATTCAGACATGAACACACAAGGTGAAAGTTTATAGAAACTTCTTATATTCACATTAAGAGAACTAGAAGTGATTTTTCCCTGTTATGCTCTGCCCTGTCCTGTACAGCCCCGAACATGATAAACACAGAGCATCCACTGTCTGCTGAGTGACTTAGGAGTATCCAGCATTTCTCCACATCACAACATGGGAAAATTATTAGAAATACAGAAAAAGGAAGTGCAGCAAAGATGGGGCTTAAGTAGGATTTGCTTTCTCGTTCTTTGCTATTCCCTATTCCATTTCAGAAACACTTTCTAATTTATGCAGATAGCCAAATTGTATTCCAACAAACAACTGTATTAGCATTATAAAATAAATCCTGTGTACCCACACTGTACAGCCTCCCTTCTATTTCTTCCGAATACTAATATTTTTCAATCTCCTCTCCTCATTCAACCACCCCCATCTCTACATTTATTGTACATAATTCTGCAAAAATCTGCATTTTGCACCTTCTGTTTAAATCCATTTGCTGCTTCCTCTGTGCTGCAGGAAGGTAGAGATGGGAGGAAAGAGGAACTGGGTATCAGAAGAAAAGAAAGGGAATTTTCTGTGCTCTCATTTTTATCCCGAATCATACCAGGGAGGAATGCAGCCTCAAATTACAAAGAAATCCTATTTAGCTCAGGATGAAGTATATTCACTGCAGAGATTATCTTTTACATTTGTACTTAATGCTGATTTGACCACCTCTGAGAAGATTTTTACAGGGTTGACCACAAGTACACCCTTTGCAGAAATATTATACAATAACTCATCTCAACTTTTCACAGAGCAGCACTATAGGTCATTAGATTATTTCTTTTCTATTTTATCATGAACACAAGAAAATATTTTGCCCAATTTCTATAAAAGATATAATCATGTTGGCAGAACGTTTCTCTCCTCCACAGCATCCAAAAAGTCAGGCTATGAAAGAGACCTACCATGGGAAATTTCAACCCAAATAATTAAAATCTGGCAAGTAATAACCAAGTGAAATGAGGAGTATGTCATAGTAAGCATCAGGTAACATAATAATAGGTGGTGCTTCTGCCCCACCTAAAGTTTTTGGCTCCTTCATAGAAAATCTTTACGTAAACAATCTTTCATAATAACTGCTTAACAGCAGCAGTTTGTATTCCATATACCTCTATGCTCACACTGCTTTTTGAGGGTAGAGTTTCTCACACTTATCCAAGATGAGGGCATTTTAATTGAAATATTGTCCCATGGTTACCATTTTATCCCCATAACAACATCACCAATTACTTACTTTAAAAAAATGCATTAGAAAAGTAATCTAATCTTTGCTTCTCTTAATGAAATTTGCCAGAGAAAAACAAAGGGAAGAATCAGCATTGCATGAAGCAGTGACCAGCCAGCCAGCTCTCCATGGAGCAGCACCAACCTACAGGACTCAAACTCAAACACACTTTGCAGAACAATATCCATATTCTAAGAGCTGCTTTAAACAACACAATTCACAACTTTCCAAACTACACCCTACTTGTGGCAGAACCTCCCTTCTCAATACCTGAATAACAGAACATGGCCTTGCTCCTGTCTCTGCACTTTTCACATCATAGTGCTTAGTAATAATTTTGACCAAGAAAATGAACAATGCTAACCTTAAGGACTTACCCAGTCATGCAATTCCCAATATTGTTCTCCACTGAGTCATAAGGTACTGCCAGAAGTCCTCTCTGAGAAATGCCTGCTCCATGATACAGTCACATCTGTGTCAATGTGACTAAACGTGTCACCTCCTTTCCAAAATGCCAAGCAAGTGCCAAACTGGGTTCCCAAGGAATGCAGAGGGGAGTCAAAGAAGATTCCCAAGCATCACTTCAACACACAAAACACATACCACTGTATGTACAAATGGACTTCAGAAGTTTACATGCAAAAACATGTCACAAAGTTTTCCAATGCTCACTGAACCTGCCACTCATGCAGCACTGTCTGCAGAGAGCACTTGACCACAGTTCATCTGCCAAATTCACCGACTGAATCAGTCTCAGAGGCAGAACCAAAATTAGCAGTTCCTCACTCTCAGTCTCATGTTCAATTCACAGCTTCATCCAATACAGCTGTATTTGGATTTCAGCAATAAAAGTGTTTTTAAACCAGGAAATTATTTATCACAGCATATTCCCATTTCAAAAAACCCATGTAAACCCCTCCCCACCCCCAGCAGTTCAGCAGCTCCAAGGCTCAGTGCTTCAATCCCCATTTTCTCATCCTAATGGGACACTGTAGCCATGCTGAAAGAGTCTTCCCTCAAATGTCAAACTTTCATTTTCATACAAGAACTTTCTCAACCCCTGACATCACCTGATACTGCAAGGCAACACCTCCTGTGAGCAGATCTACCTGAAGAGCACAGGGTAAGTACAGATGCTACAGGTACCTATCACAGTTTTACAGCTGAATAGGTGGGGTGAAAAAAAACCCCTCCAAGTTCATTTGCTGTTTGAGATGCAAAATATGAATCACTCTTTTAATCCATTCAAATGGCAAAAGATTGCAAAAAATCTTCATGCTGAATAGCAGGTACATTGCACAGGTCACAAACTGAGCACAGGAATCAGCCAGAACACTGTGACACAAAACAGGAAAATTTCCTTTCAATATACCTCAGCCTTCATTGCAGCTTTATGATGAACTTTAATTTATTATAGTAGTGAATAATACTGTGACTGAGGTTTTTGTTACGCATTTATACAGTGCTTAGCACAAAAGGGTCCTACCGTAACAGATTTAATAACACAATCATGCCACCCACAGATCCTCCAAACACATCTTTCCCCAAACCATGCCTATTATGTAACTGTGCATGGTATTTTTGTGCACAGTTTTGAAAGTTCAAGAATAACTAGCCTCCACCTCTAAAAACTGCTATCTTTGTTGTAAATAACCTCTGAAATTCATTTTTACAGGACCGTGCTTCAAATAGTTTGGCGTAATATAGCTAAGCCTAGTTTGGGGAGTTGTCTCTCTCTGTATTTTAGTTACATTTCTGCATATGGATAATGCTTTTAAAACATCTCTGTTTCCTCTCCTCAAATGCATGACCATGGTAGTACCAACAGGTTCAATTTTTAGACTCTTTCAAGAATAGAATATGGATTCCCAAGTTCTGCTCTCCCAGCAAACCCTACGAGCAACACCACAACGCGTCTCCAGAACACATTTCCCCAAGGAACTCACCCTCCTCAATCCTTTTGAAATGAACATTAGAGATTCAGTCACGTATTTGAAACCCCACTCAAAGAACTGCATCAGCAGGAATGAGTAACCATCCTGCTGTGGTTAACAGCAGAATCCTGACAAAACTTGGGAAGCAGAGGAGCGCTGTCTAGCCCAGCCAAACAAATATAAACAAAACTACAGCCAAGTAGTATCAGTCAGTTCAAACGACAAAACAAATGTCCTGCACCATTCCAAACGTGTGAGTGTCTCAAGATATGGCCAGAGCACAGTTACCTCAAAACCATTAGCACAAACAACTATAATCAAAACCATCACTGGAATAAAAGACCCACAGCGCTGTGTTAGTGCAGATTCTGAAATAGGCAAAAAACAGTCCCTTTAACAACCTCCCTGTGCAGATAACGAGAGAAATCCAACAAATTCTGGCTCCCAAGACAGCAGAAGAGCAGATGCAAGGCAGCTATCATGGCTGGTCCAACAGTATTTGGGAATCCCATCTGAGGGAGAATTTAGTTGAGAGCAGAGAAGGAACATTACTTGGGAACAGAATCCAACTGCCCATCCCTGTCCGGCCAAAATTACCCCAAGATAAAACGAAATTTTCACTTAAAAAAACTACAGATTAGCTTACATCAGGTGAAAAGATATATAAGGAAGAAGCATTATTTTACACACTGCCCAAACCACTCTGCTTTGTATTTGTGGCATTCTCCATTTATGATGTCCACACAGATTTGTTACCTTCTTGGTTTGCTGAACCACTAAACATTTTCCAGCAAATTAAACACTCGTGCCACATTACTAACAACCAAGACTGTCAAAAACAGCTCATGTTACAGATTTCCCTTTTGCCAATGGGGTCTGAAGGGCTATGAAAGACCTTTTAAGCATATTTAATTTTTAGTGTTTTGATGAATACAGTATTTTTGCTATATATAACTATGGGGGGAAAAAAACCCAGACTGTGAAATTCACAGACTGAAAGATCATTTCTAAGTAACGCTTACCCCAACTACCATAAAACCAGCTCAGACGAGTCCACACAGTGCTCACATTTCTATCCTTCACTTCCTGTCACTTCAACATTCAAAATTTCATACCAAACACAAACCTACTGTTCTTTTTCTTCCAATATTTCATCATTACAGCACCAAAAATCATTAGCCTTCCTACTGCTTACAAAGAGAAGAGAGCATGAAATTTATTTCCCCAAGCCACATATAAGCTAAAGATTCAAAACATCCACCTCAGACCCATCATTCTTCATGCAAGTGATACTTCCCAGGACTAAGAGCAACAAATGGCAACAGCAGCCCACAGTCCCATCTCCAAAACATGCCTCTACATAACATCACTTACAAAACTTCTTGCTACCAACTCAGCAGCACTGTGAATTTACTGCTTCTTGGAAAACCTATTAATTCAGTGCTGTTAAATCTAAATTATCTTCCTGCTAAGGTTCAAGCCTTCTAACATCTGTCAAAGACTCCATGCCACTGAGAAAATCTGATAGTTTGTACTCGGAAGTAGGATGAGGCCCCAGTCACCACTCAAACTTTTTAGTCACGAAATGGAACTCTCAGTGTAGTAAAATTACATGTAAGAAGGAAAAAGATTGAAATCTGTGATTTCTAATCTGGCTTTCCTGTAATAAGACTGTAATTTGGTATTATGGAGGACTCTGAGAAAAGACTGGATAAATAACCAGTCCATTTCTAATTTACAACAATTTGCATATAAAATTATAGAGGAATATTTGGATATTATGTTATAGACATATTAAGTATCCTATAACTTCAACTGGCAGTGCAATAGAAATGCAACAGAAAAACAAATTCTCACCCATGGATAATTCCAATCTCCCTGCTTAAATTCCTAATCACTTCTTTTCCTATAGTAATACTCACTTTTCTGCATTTCTCAGACATGAGTGATTGCTTCTGTTTGAAGCTCCATGTTGTAAACACTTGTGTGGAGAGAAAAGCTCAGTAAGCAAGATTGTTTTGGAACAAGGAACTTGAGTCACAGATCAGTGTCACCATCATGAAATCCCCAGGAGCTGGCCTGTTCCTGTGGAGCAGTCTCTGACCTTGCAGACTCCAAATTTCCCTGTCTGTGAAGTTTTGTTATTTTCTTCCCCCCAAAACACTTGGGGAAAACAAGTGTTTACTTTCCCAGTCACTATCTGCAGAAGACCAAGCATTCCTTGGGATTTTTTTCAATTCCATACCAATGCTGCATGGAAACTTTTGAAAAACCAGTCCCTTTTTCAACAGTCTCTCTTCCTTGTTGAAAAAGAATGGCAATCACAGAAGTTTGCACTAAGGGGAGTAATAAATCAAATATATAAGGTACCATGTCTTTAAATATATGTCATTGATACATATAAACACAAGTGCTGCCAGCTGCCAAAGGCCACGGAAGAGATAGCAGGACAAACAAGAATGAAAAAGAAAGGTCTTATTTACCCTGATAATCTAACCTACAGTCCTTCCATTTAAAGGGGAAAAAATACATGTACCATGTAGCAAAAATGGGATTTTGCCATAGCATCTCAGCAAAAGATGTGAAAAAGGATTAAACAGCTGCACTACGAGAAGGAGGGAAGGTCAGGATTACAAAATTTGGTATTTTTCCCCCCATGATGAGCCACTGGCAACGCTGCACAGAGAGCAACACTGGGGATCTGCTTCCTTCCAGGAAGAAAGCTTTGGCAGGGCCAGAAGAAATGGCAGGGCAGGATTGAGTCTAACTGGGATTCTTGGCCTACTGATCCCTGAGGCAGGGGAATTCCAGATGTCCAACCACTCTACCCCTAAGCCAGAGCAGTGTGACACCATCCTTCCTTCTCCAAGCCAGCTCCCATGGCTTTCCCCACTTACTCAGGACTTCAATTATTACCAAAGACTTTTCTAAGTTAGATTTCACTCCTGCTCCCAGACCTGTGAGGTACCATTGACCTCAGGAGGGGATGCCAGAGGGCTTCAAACTAATAATCTGAATTACTCCAGCAATTGTTTCTGCCATTACTAAAATGAAAAGACCAAGAACAATGCGCAGTAGCAAATGTAAGGTGGTAGTAAATAACAAATAAAAAGAAAAATAAACCAACACACTGAAAGTCAAAAATAATATACAGCTATAAATGCAAAGGAGATTTTACCAAAGTGACTGCCAACAACAGAGAAGATATTTCATCAGACTATTAAATTCACAGAGTTGGAAAACATCAATAATAATACTGCCCAGCACTCAGATTGCCTCTTTCATCCACAGGCGTCAGGACTCCTTACAAGCTGGAAAGATTCCTATTTTAAGTTCCTTCAAAAGGAAGCATAAACAGGTGAAGGGATTTGCATCAGGCTGTCCACATCTCTCAAGCACTAGGCCTGCACCCTGTCCACCTGGGAATATCACCTCTTCAAACCTTCTAGACACTCTGACTTATATTTTTTGAGATGAGAATTTCTCCCTGAATCCAAGCTTTGAGCAGAAGTTGTCTCCAAACTACAGCCCTTCTCCTACAACCAGATCTACTCACACTGATCCCAAAGCCCGGGAGGAACTTCTCTGAAACCACTGAGATTTCACAAAGGAAAAAGATCCTCCATGACAGATCAAGAAGCAGAACTGGAAAAAATTACAGAATAAGATGCTGCTTCCACATCTCCCTTTAAGTTTTAGTATGATGGGAAGAGGTAAGAAAAAACCCTCAAAAAAGCAAACAAAAAATCCTCAAATAAACAAAAAAAACCCCCAACAAAACCAGTGATTACAACCTTTCAAGTCTCCAAGCCATGACTTTAACAAGCCTCTTACACAGAAAAAATTCATCTGGCTCATCTAAAAAGGCACAGTGCCTGTATGAATTAAAAGAGGGGAAAATACACACTGTACATTTCAGAAGTCCAGAAAAATCACAGAGGTGAAGAGTGATAAAGGAAATGTGATTTCAGCTAGGAAAAATAAAGAAGTAATTTCTGCCTTCAGAACAAATTACAAAGAGAACTCAATTTATCAGTAATAACACATAAAATCTCCCTTCACTTACCAATAAAGCTGCACTGCTAATTAAAGTTCAACCAAAAAAGCTTAACTCAGCTCCTGCCACTCACAGTTTCTGCATTGTAGAAGCCAAACCTACCAAAGTCTCATCCCCTGGCTTTGCACCCCAAGGAGGGGGAGGGAATGTGGTGGTCCCTTGTACACTTTCCCCTCCTAAGTTTCAATTGAATGTTCAAAATCAGCTCCTCCCTACAGACCTGCCCAGCAGCCCCAGACTGTCCCCATCACACAAGCTTTGCCATTAAAAAAAAGAAAAAACAAACAAAAAAAAGTTTTCATTCACAATCTGCTATGGTTCAAAAGTACTGAAACAAATGAATTTAACACACATTATTTTAAAGCCTTGCTGTTCTACCTACCACTTTTGGAAAATAATGCAAACTTGCCAAGCATCACTTGCTGATTTTTTGTTTTTTTTCATAAAGGAACAAGTCTTTTTAATATAAATAATGGCAGGGGGTGTATTTTATCCTTTGCCTTGTTTCAATCATACATATGTGTATGTTTCAATTTATTAAGAACAACATTAGACAACCTCAACGATTCAAACCATCCCAACAAGACAAGCCACAGTGATACACTCAATCTGTATGTGGATATACATTTTCAGGATATTTTTCTCTCACTACTGGATTCTTTTATTTTTTCAATGAAAACTGTAATGTGTTATTTTAAAACTTCCCCTCAAGCTCGCTGTACCTTTGATACTGCAAAAAATCCTATTACCTTGTTAAATCTTACTCATTTTGTCATTAACTGGGAAGCAGCCTTGCAACTGTTTCCCTGCAGTTATTTCTTACTTTCCATCAATGATATGTTTAATCACGTTTCTCTAATCAAACAGCAATTGCCTAACAATGCGCTGAAGCCAAAACTACCGCACTCCTTCAGAAATTAACAAAAGGACACTTCCCACCGCAGGAGGGGTAACACAGACCCTTCTCCTGCCCGCGGATTTGCCCTAAAAACATCTATCTAAGTGGCTGCTGGGGGGACTGTGTTGCAATGTGCAGTGGAAACTCTGTTGTTTTCAGTTTCAGAGCTGTTCCAGGGTATAAAAGCTGCTCTCAGGACCTGTGTTAAACCTCCCAACTTCACTCCACTCTCCCTGCCAAAGCCTCCTGCAGAAAACAAAAACATAAGCTCATCTGCCCACCCTTCAACCGCTCCGAGGGGGTAATTTTACAACAGCTGTTAAATTCTTCCAATTTATTTTTCCATCCCTCCGCAAACCCTACCTACCCCGCTTTTTTCCCTTCTATTTCACCATTGTTATTTCCTGGCCGTCTCTGCCGTCCCCTCCCGCCCC
>VZRZ01008316.1:268886-284279 GCA_013398175.1 Climacteris rufus | reverse complement strand
GCCGCGGGGCCCCGCGGATCCCCCGAGGGCGCGGCGGGGCCACCGCCGGCCGGGCCGGGCCGCGCTCGGTGCCCGCGGGGGCGGACGGGGAAGTCCCGACTTACCTGTCATTACTTTCTACGCCATCTTGGATCCACTTGTCAACGTCCCACAAAGCATTGTGGGAAAGGCCGGCCCTCCCCGCCCGCCGCCGGCCCGGAAGGCGGAGGGCGGCGGTGTGAGGGGACGGCGCCGCACGGGGATGCGCCGGGACAGAAGGGGACGGGAACGGGCTCCGGGACAGGGGACGAGAATGGGGTCTGGGTCAGGGACCAGGATGGCGATGGGAACAAGGACCGGGACAGAGGATGGGAATGGGGGTGAGAATGGGGACGTCCGGGTCCGGGATGGGCACCGGGACCCGGCGGCCGGTGCAGAGCAGCGCACGGTTCCCCTCGCGGAACGGCGTCCGGGGCCACCTCCGCGCTGGAAGCCTGCAGCCTCGGGAGGGGTTCCTTGTTTTAGTTTGTTTTTTTTTTTTCACTTTTCTATTTCCCCTCCCCTTTCGTGGGCTCGGGGCGCAGCTGCAAAGCCCGAGGGTCGCTGGCGGAGCCGGTCCCGGCGGGTCCGGCCGAGAGCGGCGACACGGAGCCCACCCCTGGAAAAAGCATGGAAATTGCTTTTTCGCGTGGTTATTCTACTGTGTGAGTTGGATTTTTTGTTTTGGTTGGGGTTTTTCCGGGTTTTTTAAATTCTTTTTCTGTGTTTTTTTAAAGTTCCTTCCCTCAAAGAAACTTCGGGGAGCCCGGGTCCGGATGGCGAGGCTGCCGCTGGTGGTGTTTTCCAAACCCGCCTGTGCTGAAGGACTGCTGCTAACGCGTTGCTGGCTGCTCGTGAATCCCAGAAACTGCTTTGCATAACAGTTTTATTTTCACGGAATAATCTTCCCTGTTAGCTGTGTTTTCAAACTGTTTGGCAATCGGTTCGTAATACCTATGCTGGTTTGCAAATTGGCTTTTTCAAGGCGTTACCGGCTCAGCTGCCGTGGATGGGTGCCCTCTGCTCTGCATAGGCTGTCATGCCTGAGGGCAAAGTGGACAAGAAATTGGGGGAAAGCAGCTTATTTCAGGAAAAGCAAAGTTATTTGTTAGCAAAGTTTATCATCGAAACAGGATTCCAGTGTTTTTTTAAAAACTTTTCCTTCCACTTTAATTAAAATAAGATCCAGATCATTTTAGTATTGGATCTTCCGGTAAAATGTATTTACATTTATATTTAAATTTACGTCTAATGCCTCCTAACCCTTTGAAGAATAACCACCAGCCAAGCCTCTGATGCATTGCCTCTGCAAGAAGATACTTGTGCCCGAGAAGGTTTTCAATATTCATCAGTAATGTATTTATAAAGAGAGAGCTCCTTGCAAAAATGTAAATATAGGAGGAAATTAATCTAAATAAATCCTTTGCATTTGCAGTCCCAGACTTAAATCAGTCCACTTTTTAATTCAACTTTATAAATAGTTGGGAGTACAGTAAACTGTCTCAGTGCTGTCTCAGAGGGGAGTGTAGGTGGTCCCAGCCTCAGCCCAGGAGATGCCACTTCAGGACAAAACCCTCCTGTGAACTGCCATAGGTCATCTCTGCTGTCCCTGCTGCCAGCCTGACACCTTTCCTGGTGCTGTGACTTGTGTTTGCCATGGGCACTCTGCAAGGAACAGGGATCAGATAGAGTTGAAACCATGTTTAAGATCTAACTTTGTGTCTCAAGCAGTTGGGGTTGTTGAAGTGTCCTTTTAGTTTGGAGGTTAGTTGTGTTTGGTTCCTAGTGAGCTTTATATTACTGGTCATTTCTGTTAGAAAATGCAAAGGTTTTCTTTAACATAAATCATAATAAAAAAAGAGCAGTGGAAGACAGAATTAGCTTTACAGGCTTATTTTTAGATAGAAACACATATATCCTCTTAAGTTCATTTTGGAGAAGACAGATTTAGTTGGGTTTATTTTTCACATAAACTTTTTTGAGTCCATTTCTTCTGACAGTATTTTTTCATAATTTGCTAGGGAAGAATTGTGTGGCAGTGACTGAGCTATAGGAGGAATGATCTGTTCAATGACAGATCCCACTTTTATTACTCTGCTGATGTGAAGTTCCAGGTTGCAAGTACCAAGAGGCAAAGGCTGCTGTAGAAAGGTGGCAGCTCTGCCCTGTAGGAACAGCCCAGAAAGGAGCTGGGCAGGACTATGGGCTCAGGAGAATCCCCAGCTCAAAAGTGCTCTATGAAAAACACAACAAGGAGCCTGTGCCCTTACACCCACTGCTTTTAATGACCTTGGTACTTTAATTAACCCTCTCAGCCTCCCTCAGTCCTATTTTGTGGACTGGTCAACTGTTGCACAAACCCTCAGTGGAAAGGCCAGAGGCTGCAGCCAGCAGCTCTGAGATGGGGGTGCTGCCCACCACTGCCTTGTTCATGCACTGCCACTGAGCCTGCAGCCTGGAATAACTCAGTTTCCAGGTGCTGTCCCCTCCCAGCTCTTTCAAAGCCTTTGTTACCAGATGGAAAGATGAGGACTCTTGGTCCAAAGCATTGGGGCTCCAAGTGCTCATTAAACTTAGAAATTCTGCTCTAAGTGAGAATCATACAGCAACTGGCTCCAGGGATCATATCCCAAATGCAAAGGGCCTTAATAAACTAAATTTGGGTTCAGAGCCATTTCTGTTATAACATCCAACCTCTGCTATCCAACACATCGTTCACAACCCCACAGGATGAGCTGACAAGCCAGGGTGTCACTCAGCACTGCACAAGGCACAGAACCAGATGTGTTACATGCTGACTACTGCCTTGTGTTTCCAGAATTCTTCAGACTTCTAAGCTCCTGGAATCCTGTGTGCTATGTTCACCAAGGGGATTTCATGGCAAGAGGAGAGCTCACAACACTACATTTCTGCCCAAGGAGACCAGGAGCAGCAGGACACAGGGAGTGTGGGAGACGAACAAAAGCAAGAGCGGATGCTGGAAATGTCAGAAATGCCAAAGGCATAACAGGGAAGCATGAGATAGTAACAAAGAAAAGGAATTCCTACTCAGCATCATCAGACTTAACAGGATTCAGATCCTGAAAAGCCTAACAGTGGTATTTCTAGGGATTCATTTAAAAAAACCTCCAACGAATGCAGCAATATCAAACTCAATTCCACTTGTACATGTTTTTAAGATTTTGCAATCTTTCAGTTCTGAAGATTGCTATTTCCTACTGAAGTGTAGAAAGCCCACCCTGCCAGGGCCCGTGTCTGCAAGGAATGCCAGTACAGAAGCACTAACACATCCTGTCTCCCTGCTCTTCACTCAGGATTCTGTAAATGAGGCCGGTTCGCAGGGCTTCCCCCTTTTCTGTGAAGCTAGGAGCCATGCCCTGGTCCTTGGAGAATCCAGGCTCCTTGCCAAAAACCAGGAGTTTGAAAACCTGGGGCCACTCAGGGCTGCTAGGCTCCCTGCCATGAGGCCAAGATCTGAGCAGAGTGCTGAAAGGTGTGGCACAGCTTCTGGAAGAGTTGGGAGCTCTCAAACCCTCACTTGCTCCAGGGCTAATGGAGAGCTGGTAGCCAAAAATCCCTGCAGTCCTGGCTCACCCATGAGCTGCACACTTGGAATCACAGCTACAGCTTAGTTTCTACATTTTCAAAACAAAACTATTTTAATTATTTGAAACTTACACTGCTACTTTTTTTTCCTTTCTCTTCTGCTTTCACAGGAAATTCAGAAAATCAATTGCCATTCTATGCTTAAGTTCACCCCCATTTCTGGGAACTGGCGTTTCTTGAATACAGAAAACTCTATTTTCAATCAGCCCCACTCACGATGTCTGACCAGAATACAGGAAAAACCATTACAATTAACATGTAAAAGTAATAAGCACATAATAGAACACATTCAGCAGGGAATTGCCTCCCTGACCCTGCAGCCCAACATCCCAGCAGGCTTCTTGAACAGCTCGTTCACCCCTGAGGAACAAAACAACAGGAGGCCTTTCTCACTGGAAGTGCCAGACGGATTGCAGCAACAGGAGCAATGTTTTTATTGTCTTAGCACACTGGACCTTTATAAATTTTTGAACTCCCTCGGAAGCAGCAATCATGGGAAAGTAACAGAAGTTAAGTGGTTTACCCTCTGCCACAAACAAGGCAGTGGTAGACCCGGGGTTAGATAGCAACAATAATTCTTGGTCTTACTAAACAATAAAGTAAACTGTTTCTAGGCAGCCATTAATGTATGGTTATTAGGCTGAAGAGTAGCAAGTTTTGATTTTCTAGCATGAAAATTCCCCTGGAATTCCTCCAGAGTCCTCTAATGAACAGATGATCTCAACTTTAATCTTACTTCATAATTATCCAAGGGTAACATTTCAATGTGGACTCCTTAAACACATGTAATTTCTGGGGCAAGTAATATTCAAACTAATTCATTTCTCCTTTGATCCACAAAATGAGAGCATTGAGAAGCAACCAGCAACAAGGGGATGTTGAGGGTACACTGAGGAGATAGAAACTACAAAGGTCAGAGTAATGTGATGGTTTGATCCCACACTGTCAAGATCAAAGATCTTCAGTCTCTGTGCATTTTTTAAAGAAGCTGGCATGTCTTTTTGCTGACCTTTAAATTGCTCATGGAGAAGTTGTATCTGACATATATCTGCATTCTTGAATGAACTGGCACCAAAAGTTTATAGCTTTTTCCTTAGTGAGCTGAATGTGACAAACTTTTCCAGAGAGACTCAAGATACACTTTCATCATTAGCAGAAACTCCAGGCTAAACCGATTCTTTTCCACTCACTTGGAGTTACCCTGTAGCCTAATGATTCTACAGTTTTGTTTTGAAACTTCTCTTTTAGCTTTGTGATGTGTGGGGAGAGGAACCCTGGGGGATTCTTGCTTCTGGAACCAAGTACTCAGAACACAGCAGAAGTCTCACTCTGAGGACAGTTATGGAGGGAGTCTGCCTTGGGCAGCATGTTCCAAACCAAAACTGAGGTGCTCTAAGTGCAAACAAAAATCTCTTTCAGATTAAAAGGCAGAAAACTTGCTTGTGGATCATTGGCATGAATACAGACCATGAAAGTGAACCTTCATAATCCTACTGAATTGAGTTTTAAGGAGATACCTGGAGTGTTGAAAGATAAAAATTCTTCCATGTTCTTTCTAATGTTGACAGCAAAAGGTAATTGTGAGGCAAGAGAAACCACCTCCTCCTCTCTCCAACAAACTCATGCTCTAAATGCAGCCAAAGGCAGCAGAGAGGGATAGAGCCAGGCCAGAGAAGGAGGAGAATCTGCAAGAAACCCACAAAGAGCCAGGGAAGCACTGAAACATTCCACTCTAGGATAAAAAGGAAAAGAGGGTTGGCTGGAAACAGGTCCAACATATCTCATCTGGTAGAAGCATCAGAGGCTTAAATGCTTGGGGCTGAAGATTCCAGACCAGATTGCAAATGGCAGGAAAATGTTTATGATAAGAACAAAGAGAGGCAAATTCCCACTTCCCCTGATGACCCATTGTTCCCACCTCTGATGGCTCTTGCCTCAATTTCCAGAAGATATTTTGGGTTTTAAGTTACTTTGTCCATTGTTCTGACAGCAGCCAGTGCTGCAGCTACTAAGGTCTCCCAATGGCCACAACATCCCATGCTCAGACATGGTTGTGACAAGATTTTAAACAACTTGTACAACTGAGATTATAATACAAGTAGGAAGTTGGATGGTAAGCATTCTGTGCATTCTGAACCTGCTCCTCTTTCTTCCTTCCCTCATTCATAGTTCAGCTGCTTTTTTGTTGTTCAAATGCAGTGAGCTGGATTGGTAAGGCTTTGAAAGTCTCCAAAACATTCCCAAGTTTCCCATAAGCTGTGTCCTGACTCTGCATTTCAAATGTAAATCACTGTTTACAAACTTCCATCTTTTCCTGTTCCTTCAGACTTCCCTCACTCCAAATTCCTGTTTGAAGTTTCCTGATTTCTGTATATTCACATAAGAGCATTAGTCTGAATGAAGTTCAGTGTGCTTGTAAAGAGATGGGATTTATACACATCTCAATACATCATTTACAATTATAGTCTCTACCTAATTAATTATGAATAGTTATGGCTAGCATTAAAAATAATTCAGAGCTAATTCAATACAAGTTCCATTGATTCTTACTACACTATTTGTGCTATTTCACTTCCTTAAAAATCCAGACCAGGGGAAAAAGTCCACAGCTTCCCTCCATTACAAGGAGGTTGATACAAATAATAGGGCATTATCTGCTCAGAATATAACACACTCATGATGAGAAGCAGCAGCTTCAAAGTACCATCTCAGCTAACTGATTAACTTCCATGGTAGCCACTACAAACTGAAACAACAAAATGGAAAATTAGTGACTTGCACCAAGCAGACAAGATTTAAGTACTCACTTATTGATTGCTCTGTCAGTTCAGAATTAATAAATAAATTCTAACTAGTACCAAATCACATGAAATAGCATTCTTAAGCATAAACATTCAGAATTTTCTTCGAAGAGTACCTTGACATAGCTTTACAATATTATCATTGTAAGTTACCTCATTGTAAAACCCTAGGATTTTATTATTTATAGTATATCCTCTCAATCACAGCCTCAAAAATAGTCCTGTAATGAAATAACCACAGAATTATGTGTTAGACACATAAGGGTACACATGGAAAAAAACAAATCACAAGACTATTATTATACAGGCAATACAGTTTTATTCTGTTCTTTCACCAATTGTAGCAAAAACATTTAACAACTGAATGAATAATCAAGGGAACTTAATTGTCAACAGGAATTTCAGAATTATGTTCTAAATTTTAGACCAGGAAGGCTTGACAGGGAGAAAACAAACCATATACACACTTGTAATAATAGTCTCTATTATGAAGATTTAATGCCTTCTTTAAAAGCACTGAGATTATTGAGGCACCTTACTGCAGGTTATGGATCATCTCTTCTTTGGCAATGAGATGTGTGGTTTTGTTAACTAGGGCCATGAGGGAGTTGAGCTTGTGAGACCAGTCATTGAGTATATTGTTTGGGTCCTTAGGCCTCTGGAAATTGATAATTCCTGCCAGCCTGTCTACTTTAGCAAAGATGGTTTTATTAACTACAAGGTTAGACAGGAACTCCTCTGATTCCTGTAAAGACAAACAGCACCAAGTCAAGAAAATGGCATCTTTACCTACAAAACATCAGAATTCCTTCCAAACTGCATGGAAGCACCAGGAACAAGATTTTCTTTACACACAAGGACAGCTGTAACAACATTATACTTCAAAAAATGCACAATACTCTGATATCACACATGTTGGCAATGCAAGATACTAGCACAAGCTATTAAAGAAACCCTTTTTTTCATTTGACCTATATGTGATTATCTTTCATGAAATTAAAAGTTTAATATACCACCCCAACAGACTTGTACACTTTGGAGTACTTGGCTACACAGATGCCAGAGCAAGCTGTGTGACAAGCAAGGCTCAGGAAAATCCCTGTGAATTACTAACCATGGTTAAAAAAGGGTTATTCTGAGTTTGTGGGAAAAGCACATTTAATGAAAAGGCAGTAGGCAAAGCTTTTCATCTGCACTCAAAATACCATGATGTTTCAGACTCCTTGGAAAGTTCTTGAAAACACAAAGGGGGATGGCAGGAAGACCAGTCCACCCCACATTCCCAAAGTATCACCACCTATGAACAGGGACACTGACAGGAGGGACCCTCTCTTCTCTTCATTTTCATCACCCATTAACAAGAACTTTTTAATACTGAAACAGCAGACAAGAAGCTCCAGCATTTAAATGACACCTTGAATATAAATGAACTTTTAAGAGCAGCTTTTGCCTTATGGGCATGTGCATCATGAAATTGAGCTCTGCCTAGATTAAAGAACAGTTTTCTAACTCCCATAAAGGCAGAAAATCAAATCAAACAAAAACATTACTCTGCTGAATACTTACATCTTTGCCACCAACACACAATCCCCTTATGAAAGAAGGATAAGCAAAGCAAAACTTACATCAACAGACAGATCCAGGAGCTGTGCCATTCTCTTCATTGTAATTCTGGTATAATATTTAGCCATTATTCTAATATTCTGGAATAAAAGTGTTCAGAGTAGAGGGTTATGTGCAAAAAATAATTGAAGCAGGCTGCAAAAATATAAAAGTCCATGTTAAAAGCAGATTAGGAAGTGTGGTGCTGCAAGGGCAGTCCGGCATGGGGGATGTGAGGGGGTGTGAACAAACAGCTCTTTTGCTGGTGAAAGCTCTAAAAGTCTCTACATGACAAATTATTAAAAAAAGAAATCAACCAATTATGAATTTAATAGAAAGCAAGACTTCCAGATTTATGCTTTATTGAAACCTGAATGCTAAATCTCACCATTTGAGTGCAAGGTGCTCTTTTTTCTGGCAACTGTGCCAAAAATATATATTTGTAATAAAGTGGTGTATATCTTTATTTGTAATAAAGATACACAAGCAAATAAAATCTTGAAATCCAACACAAAAGACACCTTATCTGCTGCTTTACTAGCTACTTTTTTCTTTGTAATGAAAATATAGAAAGCAAAAAGCATTTTTAGCTGAGGCATTGACTACACAGCTACTGCTTACAGACAGTGGGACTTACATGTTCCACAACTCTGTTCTTTAAATCTTTCCATCTCTTTTCACCTTCCTCTGTACAGCCAAAAACATCTGTTGCAGGACTGTCAAGGGATCCTTCTCTCAACTCCTTCCCATATTCTTCAACGAGGGCACTCCACCGCATCAGCTCCATGGTGGTAAATAGTTTTAGGAGGTCTCTAAATGGTTTAGTACAGTTGGATTACAATCCTGTACTAATAAGGCTTGATTTGTACTTAAAATAGATCAAAGGCATAATTTTAAATGTTTTATTCTTATTACCATAAATAATGGGGGCAGCACAAGTCAGGCTGTTTTTCTAATGAAGATCTTTCTCTTACAAGAGACATTTATTTTCACATAGAACAATCGTGACATTTTTGCAGTATTTTTAATGCAGCATTAAATTCAGAGTTGCTTCCAGCAGACTCAGCATAAGGAGATTTCACACTGCTAGAGAGAGACTTTTTGTTTAATCTAAGAATCATTTATTAAAAAGGATACTTACTTATACTTGGGAATTTCTTCTAGCTTTTTGTCACTACTAATTCTGTGCACCAAATCAGACTGTTCATTGTCATAAGGTGAAAGAATAACATAAAGAACAACGCTCTTCAGTGCCTGTTTAAGAGGAAAGAGTGGGGGTTTTTCCCATAATTAAACAGAGGAATTGCCAACACTGCTTACAGAGCTGAGAGTTTAACACATAAAAGATTTAAACTCAGTGTATTAAGAAATTAAGGTGGAATTGATGTCATCTTGCAGAAATGAACCCTCATTCACTGTGATATGTTTAAATTGATACAGGTTAACTAAAATCCTAGTATTTAAAATGAAAAATGAAAAAAAATCTTTTCAAACATGACATCTGTACTGCACACACAACAGCAACACTTGCACAGCTGTTTGTAATCTCTACACTTGTATGAAACATTCTCAATTTCAAAGACAATATAATGAAGATGTTGGTTATAAATACTCTTTGAAATCAACTTTATCATATCTGTTTTCAACTAACAATTTGCTAATATAGCTATTAAAAAAAACCACAAACAGACTGAACCACAAACAGACTGATGAGCTATTTCATCCACTGTACATTGATCTGGTAAGAAATGGCTCTTTGTCACGTGGAAATACAGACATTTTGTATGTAAAGTTTTTGTACCTGTTGCCACTTTTCACTTTCAGCCTGGATACAGGGAGTGTCATAAATGGCTCTGTAGTGCTTACAGATGGAGAGGTAGGAGCCTTCATGTTGATCCAGCTGGATCATTAAGTTGTAGTATTTCAACTTTAGTTTCTGAAACAGTATCAAAAACTCGAATTAACACAGCTCCACCACAGGTAAATGAAATTCAAGTGAACCCCAGAAAACAGAGGGATTTCAATACCCTTGGACCTGAAGAGAGGTATGTCAGATTAAAATTCAGGTGGGGAAGGGGAGAGAGTGAGAAATCCTCCCAAAACTTACTTCTGTGTTTTCTTCTTGAAAAAATTTTGTATTAATTTTTTTGCTGATAATTTGAGTCCGAATATAGTCTTTTACAGCTAGACAGAGTCTCATCTGCTCCAAGATAAATTCTACACGTTCCTTCTTTTCCATTGAACCATAGGTTTCCACCTGAAATGAAAATGTAACTATTTAATGTTGTCAAAGTCAAATCAAGTGAAGTCTTAACTGTGCCAGAAGAGTGAGAAGTTGTCAGGAGTGGGAACACACCAAAACAAAACAGAAAAAGAGCTATTACAGAGCAAATGAAAATGGAGTAAAGGCAATTCCATTTCAATTATGGCCCCCACTTACAGCAAAGAATCCACTAACACATATCTCAGGGCACTAGGTAGAGAATTGAAATCTACTTTCCACATGGAAAATATTCTTTGTAACCCAACCATGAGATTACCAAAAGCAGTTAAAGCTGAATTACATTTCCACTAATATCAGTTCTTCCCATTCCAAGCATTTCTGCAGATGTTTCTCATTCAGTTTCTAAACAACAATCTCAGACCAGTCAGAATTAATTGCTACTGCTGATGGAATGTTGAGTTCCAAGGCGTTACCTGCAACTCCTGCAGAATGGAGGCAGCCTCTTTCACTTCCCCGTTCTGTTCTTTTATTGTTGCAAGTGTCTTTGTCAGGCGAGCGCGTTCAATTTCCACGTATATCTGAGATCAGAAGCAGGAGTTTAAACACTGGAATTTTCTAAAGAGGAGTGCAAACTCTGAGACTGCAACCCCACTGAGAAATACATTTGATGTTGTCATCATACAACCATTTCATTTGTGTGTATCCATGCACTACACTGACACTATCCACAACGAAATACGATGGATAATTGACACACCAAAGGTTTTTGGACCAAATTGATCTAAAAAATAATGTCTACATTGATCTATGACTCTTTAAGCAAACATAAAAGGACATGCACTGTGAATAAAGTATTAAATACTTTGTTTGCTAAGGTATATTAAACCAGATAGGAAATTACACTTTAATGGTTAATGTGTATTGGTACTACCTTTTGCATTATTTCGCTCACTCCTAACCAGCCATTAATCAACAAGACTTGATTACTAACAATTTAGACTAAAAGGCAAAAGTCATAATACAAATTTGTCTTAATTCATAATTCTTTCTTTTCTTAAAGACAAAGGAACTCAATGTAAGTAGATCACTTGATATAATGCTTTGGTTTCACTTTTTGGTCACCATAACTGTGAGTAACACCTTGCTAAGTGCAGGAGAAGTTAAGCTCAACCTGCCCATTTCTCTAACAAATTCAAATGCATAATACTTTAAAAAGTGAAAACTTAATGGCATTTTAGAATTCTGGAAAGTACTATTAACTATATTAATAATACATCCAGATAGCTACATCACAGAAACACGATCAGTGTTTCAGCATATGATTTAAATATGAAAGCTGGAAAATATTTGCAGTCTTTTAGAAAGAAATACACTGCTTGGCTTCTTAGGTTAATTTAAAAACTACTTTGGCTCTTACTTGAACAAGATTAAAGAAAGAATGCTAAAAAAACGATGCTTTTAAAAAAGGTGAACATTTTTATTCTACCTTTTAGACATTGAGTCTTAAACCAAAACCTTACTTTTCCTTCTGTGACCATGCGCAACGTGTCGATTAAGCGCAGTTTGACTGGCAAGTCTGTGATGTCTTCAACGTAAGTGCAGCACTGCTGGACCATTTTAGCAACTGCCTGGTATGAAAACAGACAGCAAAAACATACTGTGGTTTTAGATTTCCCAAATGGATTCCAACTGTAACGCTCAGAGGTAAGCAATAAATAGTTTAACATCAAACTAAAGAGAGTCATTTCAGCAAAAAGTACACAAGATACATCTCCTCACTCAGATTCATGAAGATGTGTAAAATGCTGCCACTGATGCTGTTCTGTCACCTCTTTCATCTCAGTTTTTCCAATATTAAAAATAATCCATGCCATGCAGTTCTGTTCTGAAAAGCATTTCCTCTTCTGCCAAACCCGCAAGACTCTCCCATGAACTGGCAGAATTTCTGTTTGCCCTGAGACCTGCATGGCTGAAGAGATGTGCACCTTCTCTTAACCATGTGCACTACACCTTCTCCTTAGGACACCTGAAGATTCCTCAGGAAGGGAAGGAAGAGGAATGATTTTTTCTGACTGATGCTTTACCTTCAGTGGCAAGCACAGGTGTTGGAATGTGCCCTTCTGGTAACAAAGCTGGTACAATTATTATTATTAAAATATTTACTTCTAAAAAAACCCAGAATGAAACTCTAGAAATTTTTTCCTCTATAAGTTCAGCTGACATAATCTAAGCCTTCAGCTACAGCCTGCACAAGTCAGAGAACTAAACTGTACTCTACTTTTATGCCCACTCCTGATGATTCCACACATTAAAAGAAAGGGACCTCTTTCTTCCTAAAGCAATGATGCCATTACAATTACCTATTGCTGACTCTAATTAAGTCAAACTAAACAAGAGTGCAATAGACTTCACACTTTCTTAAATGCAAGTGCTCTCAGCTCTCCTGACAGCTGATTTCTCACACAAGACTGAATGCCAAAGTATGACAGTTTCACAAGCAAGCATGCAAAGCACACATTTCATACCAGCACCATAAATTGCAGTAACTCTGTTTAAAGTACATCTGAACATGAAAAAAAACAATATGTCTACAATACACACTGTAGAAGAGTGTAAAGATGAATCACCATCTTTACACACCAAGTCCCTACACACATGGGGTAACTAGATATGTAACACAGCTCCAAAATACAGTTTTCTTTTTCTTTCAAAGGATTAAATTCACCTGTTTTAACTGACTTCTTCTCTTTGATAGAAGAATAATATTTTCATTAAGGGCATCCCAGTCTTTTGCTTCGTAACACATTTTCACTATGGCAACTAAGATTCGGGATGTGGAGACCATGTCAGACGCCTGTAACAAACACACCGCGCGTTAGAGGTGGGAGCAACACCCTGCAGCCCTCCAGCACCTGCACTGCTTCTTCAGGGGAAACAATCATTGGGGCTGGTCTCATAGATTTGTTCTTTAAAGAAAAGAAAGACTGATACCCCAAGGATACTCCAAGTCCCTTCACGACTTTCCCCCAGCAGAACAAAGGGTGTGTAGGACATCCCGGCATCACCACGTGCTACTCACCGTCCGTGTTTGTTTTTCCAGGGAGAGAAGGTTTTCAATGACTTCTTGCAGTCTTCCTTCCTAATAAGACAAGCAAACAATTATCTCCAGGACTTAAGAACACAAGTCAGTTTAAACTGAGAGCAGCCTGAATTCTCACCTCAGTAAAAACGCAGACCAGCCTATACACTCATTTTTATCTTTTTTCCTTAAAAAAAGTATACACAGCACTAACTTTAAATACATGGTTCTACACAGAGCTTTAACTGGAAAGGCACTAAGTTTCATTGCTGCACAACAACAACAGTTGTCTGCCTTGGGAGAGAAACCTGGCGAGTTTCAGACAGGTTTGGTGAGTTCACGTTCACTGAGCTGCGTGCAAGAGTCATTTCTTCTCCAGCCAAAACAGAGCTTTCAGTGAGATCAGATATGCAATTAAATACCTTGGCCAAAAAAATTGTTCTACTATTACTTTCACCCATATTCATATCTTAATTACAGTATATTATTCAAAGCATAAACTACAAGCTTTACAGGCTAAGCATGGAATTATAATCGTCCTGTTTTTGGAGAGGTTTTGAGAACCATATTTGCCTTTGCTCAGAGGAGTGTAAGATACCACAACGTACTTTTAGTCCTAAGTTGCATTTCCTAGCAAATATCTTGTAAAAAAAATATTAATGTGGGTGAAGTTGTAACAGCTTATGGCAATGGTGGGGCTGGAAAAAGTGGTCAGAAACTAGAAAATGAGTACAAACCAGAGAAAATGTGATTTGTTTCTAAAACATCCCAGCTGAAATCTTTTAGACTACATACAATAGTTTGTCAAGGATGTGCTCTGAAACACAGCCATGGTGTCCATTCCTATGCAGAGCTGTGCCAGTGGAATAAAATCTCTGTGCCTGGTCTCCATACAACAGTCTCAAGATAGTTTAAGATGTAGTTTACTTATCTTAAGGCTACTTCAGAACTGTACAATGTGTGTGTCTGTCACAACGAGACAAGCAGAGCATCTGCAGCACGCAGAGTCAGATGCCATTCTATCGGGACAGCACAGGACAGCAATAAGGAAGTTGTGGCTGTCTCATCCCTGGAAGTGTCAGGTTGGACGGAGCTTGGAGGAACCTGGTCTAATGGAACATGTCCCTGCCCGTGGCAGGGGGTAGAACAAGAGGAACTTCAAAGTTTCTTCCAGTCCAAATCATTCTGTGATTCTATGGTTCTGTCTTTCCTGAAGTCTGAGATTGCTGAGCCAAAAGAGGCAGCCCAGAGGCTGTTTTGGCTCTGCCCCCTCGTTGCAGCTCCTTGGGGCCCGCACGTAACCGAGTTAAAGGATGCCAAGCGCGGCCTCTCCAACCTGACCCGGGACCTGTTACGCCAAGGCAGCTCTGGCGCACAGAGCCCCGGGATGAACAAGCAACTCCGCGTGTGCTCGCAGGCCAGGGCAGCGGGGAAGAGCCACGGCCCTTGTGGCGGACTCGGGCCCTTTCTTCCCCTCATCGGCGAGGCTGCGCCCCGACACCTCGTCCCGGCTCGGAAACACAGAATACGCTGGGTTGGAAGGAGCCCACAAGGATCATCGAGTCCCACTCTTGGCCTCGCACAGGACATCCCTGAGGATCCGTGTGCCTGAGAGCGTTGTCCAAACCTTCCTTGAGCTCTGGCAGGGCTGGGGCCGTGATCACTGCCCTGGGGAGCAGTTCCAGTGCTCGGCCACCCTCTGCTTGGGCATCAACCTCTCTTCTGCCCACCCTCCCGCACGGCCCTGAAACGGCGGAGCCGTCCCACTCCTGTCCTTCGCCAGCACAGCACAGAGGGCCCGNCCGCCCCGTGGGGCAGGATGGGGCCGCGGGTCGCTCCGCGCCGCCTCCCCGCGCGGCCTAGCGCGCCATGACTCAGCCCGTCCGCCCCGCCAGGCTTCTCTCCCGCCTGACCTGCGCCAGCCGCTCGCACTCGGGCAGCCGCTGGTCCACGGTCGCGCTGTAATCCACCTCCATTTTGACGATGCGGCCGTCGGCCCGCTCCGCGCCGCCGTCCGCCATGTCCGCCCGCTCCGCCGCCTCAGCGCTCACCGGAACCGGCCG
>VZRZ01008316.1:196962-262111 GCA_013398175.1 Climacteris rufus | reverse complement strand
CTCATCCCCTCAGAACTCACCCCCTCCAAACTCATCCCCTCAGACCTCAGAATTCATCCCCTCAGAACTCCCACCTTTGTTCTTTACACCCATCCAGGCTGGGGTGCTTTGCACCACGGTTTCATTTCTTGCAGTCTGAGCGGAGGAGCCCTCACAAGTATGACAAAGTAGTCATTTCAATGGTCTTTTTGTCCGTATCTTCAGATTTGGCAAATCTCAAAAGCTGAGAATTGGAACTGCCAAATATTTACTTCAGGCTGCTCAGGAAATTCCTTCTGCTGGGAGAAGGAGCTAAAACCACCACATACTTGTAGTTGAATGGGCACAGGTTTAATTCTAGCATTTTTCCATCCAAGTTATATAATACGCTGCGATATTGGTTGGCATGTTCTTTTAATACATCATTTTCTTACCCTAATGCAGACAACATTTTATCCAAGCCAGTTCTTGATGTCCTTAGACTACCACACTTAGTTAATAACAGTTCATTTCATCAACAGAAGGGAGCAGATGTAATTTATTTTGAAACATTATTGTAAGGCAAGATTTCCAGATGCAGAAAAGTCCAAAAATCTTTCAAAACAGGAATGGTTGATTCATGATGAGGCAGAAGACAATGTTGGATATCTTTTGTTCCCTAGAATATTAACAGAATTAGTAAAGATACTGTATTTTGTAGTTTCTCTTATATTGAATCATCCATTATTTAATCCAAGCGCTGAAGCTCTCTTAGTGAGGAACCTAGAACATATCTGATGTTTAGCATCAATTTAATTATTAATTATAAATTGAAGTAGGACAAAATGGTGAAATTAGCAAATACCTTATTTTTGTTACAGTATTTGCATGCTAAAGAAGTCCCACACTGTATTTCTCATAGTGGTTCATCTTCGTGCCATTTCTTACAGCCTTAGGAAGGTGGTGTTATCTTATTTTTACCCTCAGTTGCACATTAACTACCAACACTGTGTGATATTTTTTGCCTTTGTGTAGAACAAGGTGCTGTCAGGAGAACATCACAGCACAATGCTCATTTCCAAAGCCAAGAGCATTTTGGTTCTCAGAGGCCCAAAACTGCCTTCTGCAGGGTGCAAAGTCACTCTGAAGCTCATGGGCTTTGAGGGAAAGGCACTTTCCAAGGGATGTGCAATTCCCACAGCGCTGGGATGTTGGGCTCTGATGTGCAGTGGCACTCGGGTCCCTGACTCGCATGGACATCCCTGGCAGCTGAGCACACAAGGATTTTTGAGGTTCTGTGTCTCAACAGGTGTGGGGGAAATGCAGTTCTTTCTTATGCAACAGCATGGCTTCCCTTTTTGTGCTGTTTTTCTTATGTAGGCTTAAGAAAGTCTGTTTTTTCTGTTGTTTGGACATTCTGCCTTTCAGCCTGTGCACTTTATACATACATCCAACAGCACTCCCTTGAGCAGTTTTCTTTTTTTAGCACTGCCTTGCCAGTTATCCATCCATAGAAATCTCACAACATGAATGAGAAGTAGCTATGCCTTTAGTCTGAGGTGGTGTGCTGTCACCAGCTCCAGAGTGGTTTCCATGTTATTCTGTGAAAATCATCTGGCACAGGCAGCAAAATGAAGCGTTAGCTCTGTCAGCCAAGCACCCGTATCCAATCTTCTGTAGTCACATTTTGTGGGTAATGTGCAAAAATGTGCAGTAAAATGTTGTGTAATGTCCAGGCAAGTGACTAGAAGTCGTGACCTCGCATGTAAATACCTGTGCATGCAGCAGTGTAGGAGTTCGTGCTGCTCTGGCTGACTATCATGACCTAAATTTATCTCTAGAGAAGAGTAAAAAGCTGATAGATGTCAGTGTAACAGCAGCACTGTCTCCAGGTTTAAAGAGTTGCTGGCATTGTTGTGGATAGGAAATTCCTTCATTAGCCACTGCAGATCCTGTTCCTGAGGCATTCTTTCCTTGATGCCCTTATTAGATAAGATACCCAAATATTTATGGGAGGTTTGTTTATCTACCTGTCAGCTAAGAGGCCAAATGCTTTCTTGCAAATGAAATTTTTCCTAAGAAATGCTGTTTGCTACACACTGAACTGTTCTGGTGTGTTTTGAGCTAGGATACAGCAGTTGGAGGTGCATATTTGTTCCTTGTCCATAAACACCAGGAAAGATGGGTTGTTCCAAGACTCCTTGCTGAGGTGCAGTGACACCACACCACAGTTCTTATTCAAGGCTGAGGCTTACTCAGTAAACTGGATTTTTGACAGCTGTATGTCTGTTACAGGTGTATTGTCACAGGCTGCCTGATCAGTTTTCAAATCACTTAAGAAAGGAAATACCATGTTAACTGCTAAGCAAATTAATAGCAACTGCTGTAGGAACTTTGCAAATAAGGTCGGGATAGAACTGTTGGTTGCCAAAAACCAGTATGATTGCCAATGAGAAGTCATTCTTTACCTCATTTGTGTTACTTTTGGCAAATTCAATCATTTTGTTAAGAATGAGACCTTATAAATTGGAAAAAGTAATTTCTTTGCATTAATATATAAAGCAAGTAAAATCAGTTTCAGTAATTCCAATGGACATGTTACCAATCTTCATTCCAGCTGCAATTAATAAATGAGCCTGCTGCTTGGTTATTTTTCCCCTTGCATTTTCATGTGTTAGTTCATTCTTACAAATAGCTTGTTACATCATATGAGAGAATATTATAATAGGCTGCATTGTGGGTTTTAAATATCATCAGTTAAAAAAACACATTCCTAAGCAAGTGAAAAGAACACCAAGCAATTGAAAAGACCAGAGATGCTAAAATATTCTCAGGCTTGGGTCTCATTGCAAATCAGAATTCCACAATTTTTCACAGGAGGGACTACATGTTTTTGTACTTTTGAGATGCCTTTATCTGAAAATGTAAACCAAATGTGATAGGTTAGCATGGTACTGAACTCTTCTGCAAGAGGCAAAGCACAGTGAAGTTCCTGATTGGGCTGGAAAGTGGTTCTTCTTTAGGGGAATAGATGGAAAGATATTTTTGCTGAATCCTGTTGAAAATGGAGTTGTTACTGCTATAAAATGCCAGGAAAGATGTGAAGCTAGGTTGTGTATATTTGAAAGCTGAACATCAAATAAACTACAGGAGTCATAGGTTTTTTTCCTTGGAAACAGGGACAACCATTAAGGTTTCTGTTAGTTCTGAACTGTATGTGCATGGCCAGTACCTAAAGTTCTAACAGGTTTTTCTCTCCTTTGTTCTTTATTTCAACCAAGCTTGTCTCTGCTGAGGCTGGTGGAATCACTCCCACTCTGTGTTTTAAATAAAAGCCAGGTTGGATCTGTGGGGAGCACTGCCTGCATGAGGTGTGGAGGAACAGCTGTATTGTCATGAATACAAACAAGCAGAGACCTGCAAAATGTCGTAAATGTAGATCATGGTTTTTCAACAAAAAGTCCTTTCAGCATTAATAAATTCTGGTTTTGGAGGTGTTATCCTTGCTCCTTTATAAAAATATCCATTGTTTAGCTCTTGTTTCAATCATTATGAATTCTCCCAGTGTGGATTATTTATGTAAAATTATTTCAACAACATCTGTGTAAACAGTGTTTGTATTCTCTGAATCCTGTGTACATTTCTTCCTTAAGAGATTTCATAGTCTCCCTTTTTGTGTACAAAGGGTACATGTTATAACATGTTTTATTCAGACAGATTTAAAGCTCATTGAAAGCATTTGAGAAAGTGTTGTTATGCCCTGAGAGTCAGCAGGTGTTAAAATATTTAGACATAACTATATGTATGTAGTACAGCAAAGCCTTTAGTAGAGTATAAAGTGTAAAATAATTCCTTTCTAAAGTACAGTGATCTGCTGCAGGGCAAACTAAATCTATTCATCCTGCAATTAATACAAATAGATTAAATAGTGATCAACTATGTGCATTTCCTTCATTCCCAACTATAGCCACAGAACATATTTTCAGGACTATGTAAATGTATGGAACATTTGTAAAAGCAGTATGTTTGGTCTAAGCAAAAGGACTATAAACAAATATAAGATGAAGTCAGCTTATCAAATTTAATTTATTTTAATTACTTGTAAAAGAAGTAATAGTTGGAGCATGTCACGTCCATGACCTCTGCGGGAAAAGTTTATCTGTCGGTTTTGAGCTGAGGTTGTCCAGCAAAACCAGAGGCTTATTGTACAATTTTAATTAAAACTATCAACACCTATAATGCATCCTACACCAATTCCTTTACAGAATACTGAATTGCTGTGAAATATCAAGGACTTCTTGGTGTAGTTAATCATTCTGTCAGGATGTGCCTTCTTAGAACAGCACCAGCCTCACCTGCCTTTTGCAGTTAACACGGTAGAGGCACTGAACACCCTTGTCTGAAGAGGATTCAGAGTTAATTATTGATCCAAAGTCTTTACACAATTATGAGTATCTTGTTACCCTTCAAAAGAATTCATTGTTTAAATCTCCTGTCAGCAAAGGGGTTGGATCTGGTCTGTGGTGGGTGGTCATGTCTACTCTCCTCACAAGGCTTTGCTACACCCAGTGTGACCTTCAATCCACCTGAAATCTTATGGCCTGGGAAGAATCATTGTAACAGATAAAACTGAGAGAAAGCACCAGAAATCAACTATTAGCACCAAGAAAAGCACCTATTTAATTTTCTTTTGCCGCACAGTGTAGTTGTAAGAAGGAACAGATGAAAGCAAGAACTGTGTTTTACCATGGGGAAAAAATAAACACCTTGCTTTAGTTTGGCCTTCCTATGGTACTTGTGGTCAGCTATAAAAGCACAGCAGTGCAGAGCACATGGCAAATCTCCACTCATCTCCACTGCAAATAGAAATCCAAAAATATGCCATTTTCTCCCTTACCCGTTTGCACATTTCATTATAACTCTGTGAAAGACACTTTGTTCTGCAAATTTCAGTGTAAATCATTAAAAAAATCTTTCCATGGAAAGGATTAGATATTACCCAAGGAATGCCAGACTGACATGCATCCCTCTTTATCTCTCTTGCTCTGTCTCTCCCTATCAACACTTGTTTTCTCCAAGGTATATATAGCAAATAATACCACATGTTTGATTTGAGGGCTTTGTTAGCAAAATCCAGGGTCCAGTTTTTCATTTCCCATAAAAGAAAATGCAGCTTCTCAGTGGTTTAGGACATTTTCTAGCTAAAGCACTCTACAGAGCTTTGATGCTATCAAGAACTCCATGAGCTGTGTTTGTCTTTGAAGCATAATGTAGGTTTGGAAACAAAAGAACAGGGAGAGAAAGACAAAGAATGTCAATACTAGCTTTTAGAAGTTAGTGCTTTCTGTTTTTTTTTTATTTTGGGAATGAACTTTGCCCTGTTGAGAACATGAAGTTCTTAGAAGAGTTGAGGTTAATGTTGAATGAGCAGCAGTTCTGAAATTGTGACCACTTTTGTTTATGTACCTAATAATTAATATAGATGTCTATATTGGCATCTTGAAGTTTGATAGCTCTAATATGTCAAACACATTTTCCCATAGTTCAGTCTGTTTAATTTCCTCATTCTTCATACTTTTAAGGTTAGAAATAATATAATTATACCAATTTTCATGTGCTTGACTGCCTATGTTATAAAAGAAGTTAGGTGATTTATAACCCTGAAAGTCTATAAAGCCCTTTAGATTAGAGGAAGATAAAGATCTCTGTAATAACTAAGAAAGGTTACAAATTATATTTTCCTTCATGAGTATTCATTTTAGTCTGATAGGCATTTGTATTGTTAAAATCTGTTAGAGATCATGTTCTTGAGTACAAAAGGCTGCCTAGTCAGATAATGGAAAACCCATAGTATATAACATTATTCATTCACTATATTCTTCTGTGTGACTGGTGAGCTGACAAATGTGTTCCCCAGGCTGTCCTCATAGAACTGAGTCTGTTGTGGATGCTAAAATCCATGCAGGCTTTCCATCTTGGCTGTCCAACCTAACACACAAGCAACCATTATGTGCTCTGAGGATGGAGATGCATAATACACACATGCAGGCCCTTGAAATATTCTGTCATTGGGGGTGAGGAATAATCCTTTGTCTCCTTATTCATGGAAAACTTACTTGTAATTTAATCTTTTTCACATAATTTTCTTTATATTCTCTTTATCTTCTTTGGTTCATAGAGCATCTATCATGACCTGCAGTAGATTTTGTAAGACTTTATACCAAAATAAAGCAAACAGTGACATTTCATGCAGATATGCTCTGAGAGCCCTCCAGTGCAGCCTGAAGAACTCTGTGCAGGCATATTGTGCACCTATTTCAGTGCATTTGCCGGTGTCTGCAGGCATCTAAAAAGCCAGGAGAAAGGTGCTCCTCAGGATTATTGACTGTGTTTAAAAAGGAATGAAGAAAAGGTAATTTAGATTTCAAATTGGGTTAGCAGATGGATTTCCAGTCTGTAGATGGGAGAAACCAGACCTGAACTTCACCTCTGTTTATACCTAATGCTTTTAGTCTAGCCTTAGTCTTGTTTATCTCCTTCTCAGTTCGTCATTTCTTCCCAATTTTGGTTATAAGTGATCAGGCAATTTTGAATCCTTGGATATGTATCAAAATGCTATTTTTAATTTTATAAAGTACAATGCAGGGTGCTAAATTGTAGGAATGACATTTTAATGGCTCTTCTTGGGGAAAAAAAAATGCGTCTTCCATCTTTTTCTTGTTTGTGGTCAGAAAATGCTGAAGCAGTTTTGGGTTCTATGAGTTTTGCAGTTCCAAGGCTGGTTTTGCAGTGCACCCTCCAAGCTCCAGCACATCCACTTAATTTAAAGCACCAGGGGTCCTGTGAGTCACACACATGGATGTTTGTGGACTGGATTTAGTAAAAGACTTGGTCATATGCTCTCCAGAAAAATCATGGTCTTCATTTAGGAGTTTTTACATGTCTGTTCTAAGATTAGTCTTGCCCAAGTGATTTAGGAATACTTAGGCTCTGTGGGAATCATTTTCTGTGAACATGCTGGGAATGCCTTATTTTCCATTTCATCACACTAAATGTCATCTTAGGTTTAATGTGTTGACCAATTAATGACTACGTTCAGGGAGTTTTCTGTAAAAATATTATTACAAAGCATGACAAAATAATTGTGTGATAATGACACTCCAGTGTGACACACAGTTGCTCAAATGCTTGATTAACAATCAGCCGTTGATGACAAACACAACTAATTTTTGAATATGTTTTCAGGTTTTTGCTCTCATTTTATATAAAAGTTAATAAAATCATATTTTGTGTTAGTATCACCATCTTACTTGAAAGGTTCCCAAAATACAGAAGTCTACCATGAACCAAAAAATTGTATTTATCAGAAAGGTAAAGACAATGATAATCCTATTGATAATCATTAAGTTCTTACCCATGCCATGCTTGAATTTCTCCTGATCACACACAGACTTTTAAAATAGTCTCACTTGCTAGGCCCATTAAAATACTGGTCCTAGTAAGTATAATCTTATCTTCTGAAAGATGCTTGACACATTTGTCCAGCTACTTCTCTGATTTTGTCAGGTTTTCTTTGAAAGTGCAAATTAGCTGACCTCTAAGTAATATTTTCATTCAATTAATTAATTGTACAATGACTTGCAACAAGCCAAATGAAGCCCATGAAATGTACACATGATTACAGTCTTAAGTAACCTGCCTGCTTCTTTCATCTCATAGATTTGATAGAAAATTGATTTAAGTCTTCCTTCAGTGGATCACTTTTTGTTTTGCTTCACTCTGCGTGAACGGAAAATCATTCAGTGGAAATTAGACCATAGTAATGCCAGTGAGCTCTGTCATTGATGTCAGAGGCCAAGATTTCACCAAATATGTGTGATAGAACGAAACATATTTTTAGAACAGAAATATTGAGAATTTAAATTCCATTTTGGTTGCATGGTGCAAATCTGAAATAATTCCGTTGACCTCAGGAGATCCATTAGAGATTTTTATCAGTCTGATCAAAAGTAGACTTTAACCAATGGCTGTAAACTAAAAGAAAATGTAAATTTCTCATATCTATTGTTCTTGACAAGAAAGAAACCAAGCTGCTGTCTCTAAATCTTTACTATTCTTGCCTAACCTAAATGACATTTAGACATGTTTAGACTGAGGTTCCAGATTTGTGTCAAACCTCTGTAATGTCTGTGAGCCTACACTGAATGTAATTCTTGCTGTCCTCTCACCACAGACTTCTCAGTTACCTCTTTGCTCTCCATTTTCAGTCTTAGTTTTGTAGAATCTTAGATTTCCTTTCCTTTCTCCTATTTCTGAGTCCTTGGTCACTCAGAAGTAAGGAAGCCTCTCCATCCACAGCAGGCGTGTGGCCAGCTGGCAAAAAGCTGCTGCTCTTGCTTGGCCTGGGGTTTGCAGGGAATAAGGAACTGCACAGCAGAGCAGAACAATTGAGAATTCAGCTCCCTCTCGAGTACTCAGCTCGGCCTTGAATCCCTGCATTCCCTCAGTTACCATGGAACTTTCTCCCAGAATGAAGCTAAAGAGAGCACCAAGTTCTGAAATCTCTCCAGTGTCTTACAGGGTTGCTAAGTTTATTTGCATTTCCAAACTGTTTGCTGCTCAGTTAAGCCCAGTTTTTTTGTTTCTTTTTCTTTGTTTCTTTTTTCTTTTTTCTCCTTAGGGATGATTCAGTATAAAAACGTGTTTGTCTATGTTAAGGGGACTCTGTTATACATTTGGGACATGTTGGGATTTCTTTTCCCCATTAACTTTAATGGAAACAGAATGAAGCTGAAATGGGATTTTTTGTTGTTGTTAATTTGTCCTCCACTGTTTTGCCATAGCTTATTTTCTCCACTATCTCTGCTTTTTTTCATGTCTGAACTTGAACTTGTCCAGAGTCAAGTGATGCCAAACTTCTAAATGTGTTCTGAGGGAGTTTGAGATGAGGCAAACAGCATTTGAGTGGAAATGTTATGTCATAGTAACAAATGCCTATGGATTAGTTAGTTTATTTCCAGGATCTCATGGCCTATACATTGCTATTTATAATTTAACTTTCTCAAGCAGCCACGACTGTGTTTATGTTGCCATGGTGTTCCTTGCCATACTTGAGGGTGGATAGTAAATGCTATAATTGAAAATAGATACTCCCACTGAATTAAGGGTAACAGGTGGTTATGTTTTTATTTAATCATGCTGCAAGCATATTACAAGTTAAATGTAGATACCTCTACCCCTGCCTCTTTGCCAAGACATTTTCAGACATGCCAGTTTGTCTTCAGTGGCCAGAACTGGAGTAAACAACGTGAGTGATTTGTCTTGTGACAGGCCAGGGAATGTCAGTGGCAATCAATGAGCATCCTCCACCTCAGACCTGAGAAAGCAAATGTTCTTGTGAGGAGAGGAGGAGCTGCTCTGATGCACCTCATCCTTCGTGGGAGGGCTGTGGTCTGCCTAAAGCTCTGATTCCTCATGAGCATTTGGGGAGCAGTGATTGCTGTTTCCTTGTGATTTCCTCACATTGGCCCTCTAACCTCATCTCAACTCTTCATTTCCTTCAGTTTTCCACTGAACTTTTCCAGATTTTCCACGTGGGCAAGACACATCCTACAGCACAACTATTCAAAGCATCCCCCTCTCACAGCCTAGCTTTTGATTAAATTTTGTCAACTCCAATAGAATCAGTTAAATGTTAGATCTATAATACATCATACATGAATCATATAATATATGTTTTCATGTATAAATATGTATATGTTTTTTCCATTCTCCGGAGTAAAAGAACAGAAACACATAGCTATTATCCTAAATTCTCCTTAGTATTTAGGAAGAGGAAGAAAAGTGGTGTAGATTTTTCTCTCCAAAATATTCTAAAATGTGAAAATTAAATAATTCAAAATAGAAGTAGTGTTTCACACTCTCTGTTTACTGCAAAAAGCCATAGGCCCAGGAGTATTAAGTAACCAGGTGCAAACACTTTAGTCAGGATCGTGTGGTTATTGTCAAAGGAATTTATAAAATACATGTTAATAGACCCTTAGCAAGGATGCTGGATTAGTGCAGTTGTGTGAGCAGTGAAGTGCAGAGGGGAATTTGTTGCCTGAGTTCTGCACAGCAGTCTCCCATTGAGCATTTTTGTACTTTTTTTAGAAGCAGCTGTCTGACTTAGGTCTTTATTAAGTTTGTATCAATCAAAGGCTAATTGGGTCCTCCAATTTTTCCTACAGCTCTAGGATATAAAATGAATTTTCAGGAGCAGGAGATGTGTGCAGACACAGATCTTGAACTCAGCTGAGGCTGTTTCTCGGTTTTCCTTTCTCGTTTTGCTATTTTGTAAAGCAAAGCCAAACAAAATAGAAGGTATGATTTGTCATATTTTGGTTTTAAGCTCATTTACTTTATCTGGAAATGTTCATGTTATTTTAACTGGTGTCACTTGCTTTTTACATGAGACCAAGAA
Source organism: Climacteris rufus (assembly GCA_013398175.1). Taxonomy (NCBI): domain Eukaryota; kingdom Metazoa; phylum Chordata; class Aves; order Passeriformes; family Climacteridae; genus Climacteris; species Climacteris rufus. The sequence goes on along the minus strand of VZRZ01008316.1, from coordinate 251,691 downwards.
TTAGAGTTAATGTCTTAAAGACTTTGGAAGGTGGTCCTTAAGGCCTTTTACAAGCTTTTAGCAATTGCATTCCTTTCCTCAGGTTGTTATATTTAACACCTTTGTTTGCAGGTATTTTCCACAATTTTGGAAGTTAGACTTGCAAATTAAGTGAGCTACTTTAGCTCTCTAGGCTTATGTTATAGGTAGCACTTGATTGAGTTTATTGTTACAGAAAAGCTGAGGACATTCCCTAGGGCCACTTACAAACTTCCATGTAACAGTAAGCATGCAGTAAAGCATTAGGCTTTGAAGTATTCATGCATATTTAATGGTAAGGGAAGAAGAGAACTCAGCATTGTAGCCAATCCAAACCTTTGACAAGAACAGTGAATTCAGGGAAAAAAACCTGAGTTTGCAAGATGGTTTTGATCAAAGGAAATTAACAAATGCATTGCTGAAGGTGATTAATATAGATTAGTAGATCATGTGTATTAAGAACACTCTCATGGATTCACAGATCTAATGGAAATTCACTCTCAAGCTTGGGTTTTTAATGGCCTTTCTGAGTTATCCCTGCTCAGCTGTCCCTTCACCTGGTCTTTTCTGGAGGTGTAGGACTTTGGGTTTATTTTGGTGCTGGTGCCGGTGCCAAGTCTGAAAGTCCCAGAGTCCTTGTGTAAATCTGTGGTGCCCTGGAGCTGCCTAAATCTCATCTAAATGGACTGTTGGCCTGGGAAATAACTAACTTCTGTTTCCAAGCACTGTAACCCATGGGGGCACAAGAGCAAGAGTCTGGAGTGAAGCTGCTGCTTCAGCAAGCTCTTCATCAGCCACCAACCAGAATTTAGTCATGAAGCTTGTGAAAGGTTTGCCACTGTGCTCTGCCAGGCTTCGTTTTGTTGAGTTTATATCAGGTTATTCCACGCTTTTCTTAAGCAGAAATTCATATCTATGAATATTCATTCTTAGCAGTCACGATTCTCTGTGTGAAATTGTAACATGAATTTTTATCTTAGTGTTGATAGGTGGTTCCTGATACTCCCCCCTCCTGCACCAAGTGTTCATTTCTCTGGTATCTTGCTTCTTAAATCCTGGTTACACTGCAGTGCAAATGCTCCATAAATCTTGGTTTAAAACAACATTTTTACCCATTTTGTCAGTTAAAAAAAACACAAGTGAAAAGTAAGGGAACAAGAAAGTATACAGAGGGCATTTTTCAGAGAAAGGAATTTAAGAAGTAATAAGGTTTATAGCAACAGAATTCACTTGCTCCGTCAGGTGACATTTAAAAGCATTTTCCTTTTTGTGGTGACTGCAAATACAAGGAAACCATGTAGGAAAAGAAATTATTAAATATTTTATCCTGCAGTCACTGACATAAAAATAATGACAGAGCATTTTTGCCTGTCTTATCTTGCAAACCCTGCTTTTTCTTTTGGACTTTTGACACCTTCCAGTCAAGGGTTTCAAAGAAAAAGGATTTTTAACTCCATCAACATTTCATTCCCCCACTGATTTATGTGTGCAAATTGTTTGCATATGTCAGATTTAAACAAAAGCTGTTTTGTAGGCATAGCAAACTTTGCAAGTTGACATATAAAGTTCACCTCAGTAAGTCAGCTTGGTCTCTTGTGTCCTTTCTGTAGCAAATTAGTGCATCTGCTTATGATATTCTAGAAAACAGGTAAAGAAAAATTATATCATCAAAATCTAAAAGGTGTAGAGATCAGTGGACTTTTTTTTTACTATTTCACATACCTGCATATTGATGGTAGTTTAAAACTGTGTCTTAGGCTTCAAAGATTGATTATTTCTTCATATTTTGCATTTATTCTGATGAAATAAAGAGTTACTGGCTTTGTTCCTGTCAAATCTTTAGCATTTTTTATAAATTCCAAAAATATACAAACTCTTCTGTGAAACATTTCTTGACAGAAGCCAGTGTTTCAGTGTATCTGTCTAATGAAGCTGCTTGGGGAGTTGCTGTCATGAAAATGCAAAGACCTGTGGGTGACATAAAGCCATTCTGACATCCTGAGTACGGGATCCTTTTCAGGCAGACTCTGAACAACTGCACAAATTAATCATTACCTTACAATAGGATGGCACTGGGATGTGCACGGCATTTGCATAAGAATGACAAATAACTTGCCCAAGATTGATTGAAGGCTCATGTCCTGTGTTCCCAAGGAACCGCGCACCGCTAATAGGGGAGGTCTGCTTTCCTCTCAGCTGACCTGCTGAGATGTTTCTCTGTAATTTCACACTGCTCAGCCCTGTGTCCCCAGCTGCACCTCTGTTTTCTGAAGCAGGGGCAGAGCTGTGACACAGTCTAACCAGCAGGAAACTGGGGGCTCATGGTTCCTCTGTGTGTACAAGACCTTGGTGAAGCCTAAATTTTCATCCCTGAATTCTTCCATCTGTTATGTGCTGAGGTGACCCTGTGGTGAATTTGGGCTAAAGAATTTTAAGCTGGGGTTCCAGGTGTTCATCCCCACTAAGGTCAAGGAGATAAAGTTACTTAGCTTTTCATTTAATCAAGAGTTGCTCTCTGAGCCTTGCAGGCTGCAAGTGATCACTGTAACTGTATCCTCTCTGTTCTCTCCTTTTTTCTCTTTGTACTCTCTGTCATACACCTCCCACTCTCTCTTTTAAATCCATTTTGTAGGAGGTTAATTACAAAAATGTAGCTTTCCATCCTTGTTGGGTTCAAGTTATCTCGAGTTGCTACAACCATCGTTAATGACATGTGGAACACTTCAGACCCAGCACAAATTCCTCTGGGTCTTAACTGGTGCTCTCTCTCCAGTGTTAAAAATTATTTGTCTCTTTATTTTACTGTTTTATTGCATCTTTAAAACAAAGATTTGTCCGTGCAAGGATGTTTCTTATAGCAAATTTGTTTCTTTTAGAACATGGGGGGGATGTGCTGCCAGGCACATGGTGTGACTCTGGGGGTGTCCTGTGCAGGGCTAAGAGTTGGGCTTGGTGATCCTTGTGGGTCCCTTCCAACTCAGCATATTCTGTGATTCTGTGACCTTGGCAGAATGGGCTTTTGATATTAAATTGCCCCCTGTCAGCTGGGTCTGCTCTGCTGCATACCTTTGACCTCTTCAGAGACACATTAAAATGTGACTTCTCCTCACTAAACTGTTAATTTTCACTCTGTGTTTGTGCATCCAAGCTGTGCTATTCACACACTTGTTTTTTAGTTTTTCTTGAGTAATAGGAACCACGCTCATATGCTCTTTCTCAGTTTTCTGTTTGATACATTGTAAAGATTATAGCAAATTAAAAGCATATGAGAAGCAAATTAATACAACTTTTGTCCTGCTTGGTGAAAGTATAGAATTTTAATGTAATGCCACCACAACACATTGAATTAATTGTAAGTCCAAGATACAAAATTTTGATTAGAGTAGCAACTGTTACTTTCTTTACCATGGCTATCTGCTTTACTGCATATACTCACAAAACTTCAGTAGAGGATTTTTGATGAGTGTTTATTTAATTCTTATTCTTTTAAATAATTGACTATTTGGGGACTGTTTCTTAAAGAGGATCACAGAGGCAGCAATAATGCTAATAATTATGATTTCAGGGATTTTATTAGTATTTTTTGCAAGTAATGCTTGTCAGTGGGGTGCACCAATATTTCCATATTATATTAGTAGTTGTTTTGCCAAATGCTGGTTGGCAGTATGTCATGTTCCTTGGTTTCCATTTGGAGCTGAGAACTCTTCTGATCATTTTATCTTTGAAAGGATTTCACATTTGCTTTATTTCAGATCCTAGCTCTTGTAGGATGCACAGCATCTAGGCTAACAGGGTCCTGTGCTACAAGGAGTGATTCCTCACTTTGTCCTTGCCAGGAGCAAACACTGTTCCACTGCTCTTTCATCACCACAGTCCTGGTTCATGCCCAACACACACAGAACCGTCTGTCTTGGGAACAGAGATAAATTTCCATGTCCATGTTTAACTTTGATTTGTAGTTACATTTTCCCTCTAACCTCCTCCCCCTGACTGTAAATCAGTAAGTGAAAAGCACACCATGTACAGGATCTGCAGTCAAGCATTTGATATGCTTGTAATTAATTGACAGCATTCCTATATATGCTGGTAAGCAAGATTAATGCCCTTCTCAGGTCCACAGTGAAGCCAGTGGGAGTTTCTCTTCTTTTGCATTAAGAATGCAAAAATATGGACCTAAGAGAGAATTCATTGAGTGAGGAGCTGTGTGTGACATGCAAGGCAATTCTGTCCTGAACTGCACTCTGTGGAACTCTGCTGGCTTTAGATGGAGTGCTTTGCCTTACTCTCCCACAGACTACTACAAGTCATTTTTGCATATGACATTCACATTTTTGCATTCTCTAGCTCTGTGCTGTCAGAGGAGGACCAAATTAGGTTAGAAAATTTAAACTGTTTCCTAGGGAGTTCTAATCAAATTGTGAACCTGATGATTTGCTAAGTGATATATAATATGAACAAAATGGCACAAGATGAAGCAAGTCTATTTCTGGTCAGTAGATATCTAGGAGGGATGAGCCTGGCTTGGTAAGCCAGTACATTTTTCTCTTCTGGCACTTGTTACCTTGCTGCCTCATCTTCTTCAGCAAATGAGTTAATAGTTAAAAATCTTCTTCATGTGGCCTTTTGTTCAGGAACTACACAATTATGTTGTCCTCTGTTGATACATGAAATCCTGTCCTCTTCAGGAGAAAATGTGTTTTCCTCATCAGAAAAGCAAAGCATGCCATGACCACAAGTGCAGGAATCCTGGCAGCCTCAGTTGTGCTCCACATTCAGTCAGGAATGACATCAGTAGATGTGGGGACCTTTTTGTTTTGCTGCTCTCCTGGAGTGGCTGCAGTCCTGGAACTGATGGCCCGTGGAAGCTTTTGCTGCCAGGAATGAGGGAAATATGCAAATATAATAATCTTCTGAATCATCTGGTAGAAGGCATTGCTGTAGTCTGAGGCAGACTTATAAGCCATCAAAACATGCAAATCACGTTTGTGTGAGTGACACAGTGAGGGTGTCCCTGTGCTTAAGTAGGGCATTACTCAAAATAGTACTATTCCAGCTTTCCATGGGAAAGTACTTTCTGTTCAGTGAGATGTTTTCTTTCTCTACCTAGTCATCAAAAACACCATCAATCCCATTTCCAGTGAGGCAAGCTTCTGTGGAATGTGACATTTGTTATTTCCCTTACCTGATAAGAGCTGTAGACCTAGATTCATACAGAATGCAATGCATACTTTTTTTTTTATTATTATTATATCTTTATGCTTGAAAAGGGGCTTTTTCAGAAGAACTTGGCACCAAAAATCTGATTTTCTGGCTAGATGCAGGAGAGGTAAATTCACTTTTTCTGCGGTTTTCAAGCACCTTTATGCTCCAGAGAAGGAAATAGTGAGTTGGTTGGAGTCATGATTTAGAATATATGGTTGGAAATAATTCAAAGGTAACCTCCTGCTGCTCTTTCTGTGTCTGTTGAAGAAAAGAACATTATTATAGCAGACAACTCTCAGATGAAATTACAAAAGTGATATACTAACAGAAGTAGAATATATCGTGCACATTATAATCATGCTACCAATATATTGAATGTTTTTGGTGGAATTAACAACATAAATTAAAATCTATATAGGCTATAAACATATTGTTCACCCAGCTGCCCTTCTGGACCTCCAGGCTTGATCTTCTTTCCTTTGCATGCATGGAATTTGTGCAGACATCAAGAATTTCATGCTAATATCTGAGGTGACTGTCAAACAAGATCCAGCGAACAGAGGTGATGGCACTTTTACCCCCTCAGTATTCAAAAGTGTTAATTGCACACAGGTATATCTTTGCATATCTGGATATACAGAGAAGCTTTAAAATCTCATAGAACACAGGAACCAATCTGTCATTTTTATGTTACTGTACATGGCTTCAGTTTGTGTCCTGTAAAATAAAATGTGCTGATCCTTACCATTTATTTTTTCAGTTTCTGTGAGCTTAACCATTTAGGGTGATCCACCAATTGGGTTTGAAGCACAAAATGGGATGGATTCATGCAAGGATTAGTCCTGGTGTGTATGTCCTTCTGAACATCAAATTAATAGGTTGAGTCACAGAGGTTAGAAGGAATTTCAAGTGCTGCTTTAATGAGGACAGACAGGAACATCTTTTGATACCTTGTACTGAATTTAAGCAGTTGCCTATCTGATATACTTTATAGTGGTGCCCGCTCCACTTCCATAATTATGGGCCTGTCAGCATTTCCATTGCTAACCCCTATATTACAGCTGAAAATATCACTCCAGGATGAAGTTTTGTACAAAGCCTTTCAGCTGTGAAGGAAGAAGCTTTCAAAATTAATTTTGCTTCTTCTCCAGTTTAAAAAATGAAGTTTTGCTGTTGCTTGCTCTACCCTGTACTAAAGTCTTCTTTTCAGAGAAAAAAGAAACCCACAGGGTCAAAATACTGATGTTTGTTTCCTGTAGCGTGAATATAACACATTGAAAAGATAAGAACTGAAAGCTGAATGCTTTTATTTAACCACAAAAAAAAAAGCCAGCACAAGCAGGAGAAATTACATCTGCAAGCTGCCACTCTGAGCTCAGACCCACCTCACTTCATTTTCACCTGTCTGCAAAGATTTCAGTAGCCTGTATCCTGTTGCATAGATTCCAAAACAGTGAGGAAGTTAAAATTTTGGTATCAACATAGACTAACTTAAAAATCATTATTTAAGGGCTCAAGGACACTTAGGATTAGGGTGCCAAAATTAATGTTGCCCATACAGTTTTGATTTGCCTGCTTTTTGACTATATTTTCCATAGAACTGGTTCCCAGAAAGGCTGGGTGAGGCTAATGTGAACACCATTTTTTCATTATATAATTTTTTTGTCTTTTTTCCAGTAACTTATTACCCATCTCTGAACTTGAAACCCGTGTCCATCACGGGTTTGAGTGATGCTTATCACTGAAGTGTCTGAAAGTTTTCTGAACATTAATCAATTTATTTTCATTACACTTCTGTAAATTAACAAATTGTGTAATTTTGCAGATGACAGAAGTCTGTATTGAGACATAATAGTTGAAAATATTCTCTTTTTTTTGAGAGCTTGGAGCTTGATTTTTCAGGGTGGAATTCTATAGCACATTGGAAACACAATTCTCATTGACTTGAACAACTTGCAGTCTGGTGAATATTTTGCATTTCTCTGAACCAGATCTCTTGTGTCGAGTGGTGTACCCAGATGACAAGGAACAAGGGAATAGCAATTGCTTGTGAGGAATTTGGGAGTAAGTGATTTGCTGTGTGTTACCCAGATTGCTTCAATTTTGCCATTGCTCATCCTTGTGCATCTTGCCTGGGCCCTCGTGCTGGTGATGCCCAGGGGATACGTGCTGATGTGGAGTCTCCAGCTCATATGACCTTGAGCTGGCACTGTTTTCCCTTCCCAGAATGTTTTTCAGCACTTCAGCAAATGGAGCAGATGCCCTGCGTAAAATCATCCCCATTAGCATGCAACTGCCTTGAATAGGGAGAAAAAGTGGTACATGATTATTTAATTGTGCCAGTGTTTAGGTACCCAAATGCATTCATATCCAATCAGACATCCATCCCTTTCTGAGGCTCCTGAGTGCTTGCCTTTACAAGCTGAATAAGATTTCTTTAAGCATAATCTTTGTTTGTAATTATTTGGGGGGCTTTTGAAAACTTCCAAGTGAAAAAAGAGCTTGACTCTCATAGAATCACAGAATGGTTTGGGTTGGAAAGGACCTTTAAAGGTCACCTGGTGCCACCCCTGCCATGGGCAGGGCCACCATGTGATGTGTGATCATCCAGCCTCATGTGAGCTGCCTCTTATCAGCCCTGCTGGAACCTTGGGATGCACTGCACAGCCTGCTGCACTTGAGATAATGGAGAGCAATGGATAAAATGAGCACGTAAAATGTACACAGAGACATATGATGGAAGGGAATAGGGAAGAGAAAAAAATCTGTGATAAAGTACATGAAAAACTTATATCCTAAATATAGTAGGATCTGTGAGAGTGTGCAATAAGAACAGAGTATTTTGATAATTCTTCTGGAAAGCCCTAAAAAGCTTCTTTGAGAATATGGAGCTGTGTTTGCAAAGACTTAAATTTAAAGGTTTATATTTAGCCAAGGGATTTTCATGCATAAGTATTTATGCAAAAGCTACATGTCTGTTGGATTTCAAGTCCCTTTTCTAGCTCCCTGTAGGCATAAGAGCCTTCCAAAGGAAAAAAATTCTGACATTTATTTCCAATACAATGAATCATTTTTATTTAATAATTGCTATTATTTTTACCAGCAGCTGAAACATTCCTGAGCCATGGTTGTGGTTTTCTGAGCCTAAAGTAGACACAGAAAACACCCATGCAACTAAAATTCAGTGGAGATTTTACCAGCAAGAGAACAATATCTTGTAATGGCAGTTTTTACTTTCTCTGCTCATACTTTAGATACAAATCTCTTCTATATAAGTGGTTCATTTTCATAGTATTGTTCTGATGGCATGGATTTTAAATAAAATTCTGTTACAATACCACTATGTATTTACATAATATACTGCCTATGTCAGTGTTAAAATAAATAGTTGATGGTAACATAAACTTGTGTTTTACTTAACTGGTAATGACCTGCTGCAGTATCAACATCATTGTTAGCAATATCAACAGACAGGTAGTAAATACACAACACATGCACTAAAGTGCCTTCATTGGAATTATTGTCAGAGCCAGACTGGATTTAGTGAAGCCACCAGCTGCTTATGTTATTTTAGGCCAGATTCAGCAAGCCAGTGGCCATCTTCAAGTCAAATACAGTAGGAGATGACAATGGTTATTTGGCTTCAATTATAATCTCCTTTATCTTTTGTTCCAAAAACTAGCAATCAAACAAAAGTTATAATTAGCAAAGGCTAAGAGGGAGCTGAGAGAACAGGGGCACTCCTGCAATATTGCAGTTGGTTGTCTCCACCTGGATTACTGCAAACCTTGGCCTGGGTGTTGGAAACAATCCCAGAGTGGGAGCACACAGCAGTTCAGCCAAACAAGTCAGCCCACACTGAGCTCACACTGCAGCTCGTGGCTCTGTTCTTCTTTATTATTTTCATCTGGCTTCACAGGTTAATTTTTTATAGTCCTTATAATTCATCTTCTTTCAGCATCTTTTTCATACAACCTTCTAAACCACATCTAATCTTTCATTTCAGGAAAATTTAAAGCAGTTCCACTTCTTTGAGCCTCTCATTTAATAGCTGTTCATACAAATCTTTAAGCTGCTGGTGTTCTCTGAGACAGTCTTAGAGACAGTCTCAGATCTCTGAGAGATGAATTTCTTCTATGTTTTATGTATTTCTCAAAAGATAAAACATACATTTTAGTTCATGGTTTTGAGTTCTTGCAGGGGAAATTGGAATGTTAGGAATTTCAATGAAGTTGTTGTGACGTGTAGAAAATTGTTTTGAGGCTGATAGGCAATGCTAACTGAGAATTCATTGAATGCCACTTTTTCATTCTGATGTCATTGGAAGAAGAAATGTCAGTCAAATGGCCTCAAGGACATGTTTGGTCTACGGATGAGTGGAGAGGCAAGAGTGTATCTGCAAATTTCCCTTGGGGATTGCATTTCTAGACTTGAGAAAGTACATATCATGCTCCATCATTGCCATTGTGTGTCCTCACAGAGATGGAAGTGACACCACAGTGACGTCTTCCAGTGGCAAAGGTCCTAAAATGCAGAAAACCCTTTCATATCATACTGACTTCACAGGCATCTCAGCTGCAAAGATAAAAGCATCCATTTTGTAAAGGTTGAGAGTTTTGTGACGTGAGTCTCACCAATAGATAGGGAAGGAAAGAAAAGGAACTAAAAATGGAATGGCAAAGAATAGTGTAGTAGTTCAGCCCTGCAGGATTGCCTTTATTAGTAAGTGGAAAACCAATGCTAATTTGATCTTCCTGTTGTAATGAAAATATTGAATTATCCTTTCATATCCGCTGATCAAAAAAAATTTGAGAAACTTGATTGTTCATAGACATTTATTCATATGAATGTCCTTTAGTCATTCTGGCTGTCTTTGTGTAAGGGAAGTCAGTTGTCCAATAGTTGGGGCTGTCAGGGCTTTGTGGCACAGTGGAGTTCTAGAATAACTATATAAATAGCAAGCCTCAAATTCAAACCTTCTGGCTATAGAAGAGCATGTTGTATCTCTGTAACATAAATCAGGGCTGAGAGGAAAAATGGAAAGTCTTTTTTTAAGAAAGGAGACTTCCCAAATTAAGGCAGCTACAGCAGGTTTGGTTCTCTGATTTGTGTGTTCTGGCACCAAACATGGAGTGACCTTCAGGGAGTCACCTGCAAAGTGTGTTCTGTACCAGTCCTGTGCTCGGTGCTGCTCAAGCAGTTCCCTAAATTTTGTTAGGAGACCACCAAGAGCCATCAGATCCATAATGCTGCACAGTCATCCCTGTTCTCTCTACCCTATTTTGCACATAAATAATGAAATAGAGGAAGGTAGAAGACTGCCATGAGAGCTGAATCTGCTGGGTTTGTATCCTTTGGGGGAACTGTAATGCATATTTGCTACATGTGGAATTTTCTAGTGTTCATTAAGGCAGCATCGACGGGAAATACAGGAAAAACTGCACGAATCCAAGTCTGATTTTCAGCCTTCATTTTCTCTCTTCCACACACTGTAATTCAGGTGCTATAATGCAAATCTTTTATTTGTTCTCAGTAACTCAGGAAGAACTGGGCAATGGAAATCCTCTGAGTTGTGAAAGAAGAGCCCTGACCCGTCACTAAATCCAATTGAATTGAACACACTGTTTGCCCTTTTGGAAGGCTCGTTTGGTTGTTGGATCTAAGCTTTTGTATTCTCTGTTGATGGTCATTATGTGTTTGTGTGTTAGAAATTATCAGAAGAATGAGAAAATAAAGCAATAATCAGTCATGCTTCCCAGACTCCAGTTATAATGTCACTAAGTGCCATGAGAAAATGACAGGAAAACACTTGTCATCCTGCAGCTCTGAATACAACCTTGTGTCTTTCTTTGCCCTGAAAGAACTTTGTTTATGACACTAACTCCTCTTCTGTGTTTAGGCCTCACTTTAAACATCTGAAATATTTTCAATAGTAATTATTGATTTTGTAATTTAAATCTAAAGAAATGAGTTGGAATGAAAAGTTTTGTTTGATTTTTTCATTCACAGCCCTAATTCAGAATCAAGACAAGAGAATGGGCATATGACAGATTTATTGTGGTCGACTAGAGTGTACAGTATATCAAGTATATAGTATATAGTAGATTATATTCCATGAATAAACCTTGGATGAATCCCACTGGAAATGCCAGGTTTCTTCCCCTGTATTGCCCTACTTGTCAGCATTTGTGCTCACAGCAAGATGACCATTTGGCTCCAACAGAAGTAACGCTGTGAACTTCCCACAGAGCCAAACTGGTGGCTGGCTCTTAGGGACCAGTTGAGACAGCAAATTGCCCATTACCATCCTTTCAATCAAAGAGCAGAATTGGATGCATTAATTTATTTGGGTTTAACTAATTGTCTGCAGCCTAGATAGAAGAAAGGATGAAGGAAGCACTGTTTAGCCTGGTTGTGGTGCAGGGACTGGCTTTGCCAATCCAGGATTGGGGAGCCAGTGTATCAACTCCTGGTGATGAAGGAAGGTGCAGCTGAGGAATATCCCTGCTCTGCTGTTACACTTTGTAGCTTTAATGTGCATGTCTGAGGTGCTGGAGACAGTTCAGCCATGGCAGGGAGGAATTCAGAGTGCCCAGATGGTTATTGACCTCTCAGGAGAATCCTGCAGTCCATACAGAGCACAGGGCAAAACAACCACAAAAAAAAAAGATAAATAGAGAATTTAGGTTTCCAAGTTGGATAATTAACCATTAACATTCCTTATATGTATTCATTCTGTGGATGAATGTGAGAGAGGAGGGAATGGAATATTCTAAAGGTTAACAAGTGGCTGGAAATGACAGTGGAGCCTGCGGTAACAATTTGCCATGAGCTCCCACTGAATCTGTTCCCTGAACTGCTTAGCTAAAATATTCCTAGTCAAGCTCCCAGGCCCTGCATAAAATACCACATGTTAGAGTTTTCCCTGTTTTGGGAACACCTAGTAGGTAGTGTGACATCCCTTCCTGCTCTTCCCATCCCAAAAGTTTTCAAATAAGGGAGACAGATCTGAGAAACTGTCCACTAGAGCACTTGTTAGTGAGGAAATCTGTCAACAGGCATTTGCTCAGCCTTTGAGCTGCGGGAGAAAGCCTTGAGTATTGCCATTAAAGCATAGCATTATCTGGTTAAAAAAGCTGAGGGTTTATAAAGTTTTTAGAATAAAAAATTTTGTTGTTAAAATGTGTCATGGACACGTCTGTAGAAATAGTAGAAATTATCTAAACCACTGTAAAAGCGATGGTTGAACTTAAAAGTAATGCAGATATGTACTGTTATAAATGTTTGGCTGAACCACATGCATTTAAAAGTATGTTAGACTAAAATTAGATTAATGACCAACCTGTGAGATCCATTTGGGCATGGACATTTTTAGTGAGTTTCATTCATGTTTTAATATTTTCTCCCATCTTTTTCCTTCATTATACCTTTCTGTGTTTCCCATGAAATAATTTACAGGCACATGACATACATCAAACAATTCTCGAAGTTTGTCTGAATTTTTTATTTTTATGAAAAGTAGTAAGTAAGGTCAAGCTATGTTGCCATGCAACAAGTTTGTGGTCTTGCTGTCTGCTCTTTCTGCATGCTATAAAAAATCAAAAATGTAGGAGATAGAGCTTTAATTGGGTTGCCAGTGCTGCAGGAACCACTTCCCCTCTGAGTCTGAACCAATGACAGGAGTGTTTGGGCAGCAGAAGGCCCTGGGTAGCAGGAAAGGAAGCCATGATCTCTTTGTAACTGTATTTTTAGACTATGGTGGGGAGATTTTTTTTTTTTGTTTTGTTCGGCTTGTGTGCATGTGGTTTTTGTTTGGGGTTTTGTCAATTATTGAGGTCTACAGCAGAATGCTTTAGATTAATTCTCTGACTTTTTTCCCAACCCAGCTTTTTACAGGGTGTGTGCATTTCAAGTCTTTGAGCTACATGTTTTCCATCCTAAACATGTGTCTTAGACAGCAGATTCCAGCCCGGAGTACTCACGTAAACAGCGCTCCGTGACTGCCTCAGAGCACTCTGCTGCTCTGAGCCACTGCAGGAAGAAAACCAGGTTCTCTCTAAAGAATTCTTATCTATTTATACATTTTGTGGTTATGGTTTTCAGCTCGATTCCCTGGTGCTACTGTACGCCATGAACCCTTATCCCCAAGGGATACGTTCCCAGTGACGCAGCTGGCTCTGGCTGCTGAGGAAGTGGTTGCCTCTGGAGCAGGCAGTGCAGAAAAGCTGTTTGTTCACTTACGTACAAAGCTCTCCAGAGCCGACAGGAGAGTCTTTCCATTGAACTCAACAGGGTCTGTTCCAGCTCAAGTGGCCTTTTGGAAATTGCTTTGTACTTGGAAGTTTCCAAAAGGCCGCAACACCAAACAAAATTCTTGTGGCGGAAAGAAAGATATTCCCACTTAGTAGTATTGAGGAATTTCTTTATCTGTTACTTGTGGTATACAAGCTACTTCAGAAGGGTGCACAGTCCAGGACAGAACCAGGAGCTGCTCATTCTTCTGCTGTTGCTGGTGGTCATTACTGCTGTTGCTGGTATCCAGTGGGGTAGGGCAGGAATATCTGTCCTAAAAGAGTTTTTTAGTTCCCTGGTACATGGTCAAGGCTCCATTAATACCACTGGATTATCTCACGTGGTGCATCTCTGCACTGATAAATGGGCAGCTGTGCCCCTGGATAATCAGACTGTAGGTGTCTCTGTGGAATTTAGAGATACCTTTTTGTTGTATAAGCTCAAGAAACGATATCCCATTTAACCCAAACATTATCAATCTCTCTAATCTTACTGAGCCCCTTTAATTCTTTAGGTTAAAATCTGCAGGTTGTAGTTTTCTGTACCTCCCTCTGCACTGTTTCCAGGTCCTGTCCCAGAAGAGATGCTGGTTGGGTTTGTGTAATGTTCTGAACTTCTCTTGCAAGACACTAAAACCAGATAAGCACTGGTAGAATGCCTAATTCTGTGACACCATCTGTCAAAAACATCTGGAGACCATATAGCTTCACATTCCTGGATTATGATAAAATTGAATTAAGCCTATAGAGTGCCTTGTCAGGAATTCTTTGCCTTCATCCTCCCTTTAGTCTACATATGGTATTGAAAGAATGTCTGCTCTGCAAGCTTTGTAGCTTGTCAGTCAGTCAGGAATGTGATCCTTCCTGGAAATTTTGCTTATACTTACGTAAGAGCTTCTGTTCTATGTTGTGCTGGAAGGCAGCAATTCTACTCATCTGTGCATTGTCAAAGAACTTACACCTTCAAGGTGGAAAAGCTAAAAAGGAAAGGCTGTGTGTTCTAACTCTAGACAAAGAATGAGCACCCCGAGCGCTCCAGCGTGTGCACCCCCAGGTGTCACAGCTGCTTTTTGTTCTGCAGCAAACCCCAGGTTTCCTGCCCAAGAGTTTATTTGGCTGCAGCTTTGATTTTCCATAAGTCAGTAGCAGGCAAACAGATTTCTCCCTTAAATGTGCTCACAACATTTATTAGAGATTCGTGCATGTAACAGAGGCATGGGTACAAAAGTAGTAAATTCCTATGGTAGTGACTCATTTCAACATGGGGGGATTTTGTCACAGGTTTACAGAGTAGGTTTTAGATTGCAAGTGTTTGTTCTGATTAACTAAAATTGAAAAATTATATTTTCTTTCACTGCTGGTTTCGAGATGTCAGTGTGTCTTAAAATCTGGGGAGGAAAGTATGTCTTCATTTCCTTCTTATGCAATTGCTCTCATGTGCTTCCTTCCATCAGATGACTGTAGATAACCTTAATATTTTCATCATCCTGATCTCTGGGTTAGATACAGAGATGCAGGAGTGACCTCAACTATTTACAGACACTGGATTCTTTATAACATTATTTTTATCTACAGGATGCAGGAATAAAACAAGTGCATTTTAAAAATTAAATTGAAGTCGGTTTTATTTTAGAAAATCAGAAGGTAGGATGAAGTATTTGTGATAATCAAATGACATATTCTGGACTGTGAATATTTTTTTGTTTCAATGTAAGTAGCAAACAAAATTTAACTTTCTTCTGAATAAGTTATCAGAAGACAGACTGGATTAGTCTTGTTCAGCTTGTAAATGCTAAGTACTAGATTCTGATGCTATTTTACTCATTGTAGATTGTGCATACTAAGAAAGTTCTCATTTTTTCATATTTGTAAGCAGAATTGTATTGCCTAAAATGCATTGTAAGGAACTTGCTTGCCAAAAACGTAATTGCAGAATTATTCCCTGCTGTGATTCTGACAAAGTTTATGGAATCCTTTGTAGTCTCTTTGGTGCTTCTAAACACAAAGTTTACTCAATTTTTTTTTCTGAAAATATTGAATTCTCTGCACTTGACAGTTGATGGTGTTGGTGTGAGAGAGATTTTTATGTCATAAAAATGAGTAATTACTGAAGAAGAGTAATTAGAGAAAAGAAGCCTGAGGGGAAAGAAGTTCTACTTAAACATTAAGCGAATACCATTAGCCATGCAAAAAGAGAAAATAATTTCTAAAAGCAGGAATAGATGCACACGTGTTTGGTCCATTTATAGTTAAAGATAAACCTAACTCCCAAGTCTGTTTCTGCACTCCATTGAATTTTGAAAGGGTCAAAGGATGTATGAAACTCTGAATACTCCCAGCTTAAACTGAACTGAATTCAAATAACTAAATTTTTTACATCCTGCACTTCACAGAAGTCAGCCTTCCTGTTCAAACCCAGCTTTGCAGCCCAGCCCTTTAACACAATGTGTGGCTGGCTGACCACAGCACATCCCTGCTCTGGCCAACTAAAATATGTTCAATAGGCATGGCATACAGGTTAGTTTCTTCTCTTTTTTCCCCAAAAATCCTTTTTATTTTAATGGAAGAACAGATAATAGCCTTTGCAGTCAGGTTTAATACAGGGTTCTCTATCACCATCACTGATCCATGGAGAATGTTACTTTTCTATTTCACTGTGAGTGAAATAGAGCCCCGTGTCTCCCTATGGGCAGGGCTCGTGCCTGCTGCTGGAAAGAGGTTGGTGACAGGGATCAAGAAGAATGCCCACACTTTTCCATTCTGTCTTTTCTTGGAATATCTGAAACGGAAATAATATTTTCCTGGAATATCAGGAAAAGGGTTTGTGCTACTAAAAAACCTTTAGTAACCTCTACAAAAATTATGTTGCAGTTTTATTATGTTTTACTGCATTCTAAGTTAAAATTTTAAGATATTTACTGAACAGCTCCCTGAGCTTCAGCCTTTAAACCAGCTGCAATCATGTGAATGAATTGTGGCAAACAAAATATCCTTTTGCCTTAGAAAAAGCTTCAATCATATTTGCTAGTTATCAAACTGATTGTGCACTGTAAGGCAGAGTGAGCACTGCATGAAAAGCAGGAAGCTGGAATCAAGGCAGGGCATGTTTGCAGCTAATCAGAGGCAAGTACTCATAAATAGGGCTGAGAAGATGTGAAGAGTGGTCAGTATGCAGCACTGACAGACTGCTCAAGAGACACAGCAAGTCCCTTTTAGCTGTTCTTTATGTGCACAGAGGACATTTGAGACAGGCTCCGGAAATGTATCTGCATTCCTTGCAGGAAATACATGTATAAATCTACATAATAGAATATCATCGGTATTTATGTGTAAAGCACATAGTGTACATGGTGGAAAAATGTAACCAGCTGACTCACTGTAAAGTATTGTTAATAAAAACTGATTCTTAAAAATTGTATGAGCTTGTACACTCCAAATAAACAGCTGGCTTTTTTCAATAGCACAGCTGGTGTAGAAGCATAAAATGACTACAATTTGAACAGGACATGAGCTATATTTGGCAAACCATTTGCATGAAAGCTGAACATTTGCAACTTAATTTTAATTTATTTTAAATGTCATTGTATACCTATTAGCCAGAGATCTGGACCTGCTCTTCTTGATTTCAGTACCACTTGTTTAGTTGTAAACCATTATGTTCCAGGATATTGTAAACTTAGAGTAGGCCATGTTTCTTTAGCTGAAAATACCAGAGGAGGATACTGACTTTCTGAACATCCAGTGTATCATTGCTGAACTGTCATTCACAGGAATTTAGGCAGATAAAGTATCTTAAGGATGTAATTTCTTCCTTGAAAAGGCAAAGCAAACATGAAAGCAGTAAGAATGGCACTTCACAGCATGCAAAAGTCAACTGTTCCCACTGCAACTGTTTGTGAGTCTACAAAAGCATGTTCCCATGAATTTGGGCAACAGTAAAGAATACTGCTGATGCAAGTCAGCAGATGTGTAGTGCTTTGTGATTCACAGATGCATGCAGGAATTAGTTGAAAGAAAAATTTCAAGCTCAACTCTAAACTCTGACTGGTCAGATTCTTTACATATTACTGCAGGAAGTGACATTTGCACCACACAGTGACTCGCACAATTTTCTGGGGCCTCACGTCACAACAGTGAATCATACTAACATTCAGATTTCAGGACCTAGATGTTTGGTGTTATTCCTTCATTGATCTTTTGTGTAGATAAAAACAGATTTCCTCTTGAGGGCGGTAATTTAGAAATCTACCTTTGCTCCTGGTGCTACTTTCTCGTGTTTGTGCCTCAGGGACAGCCCTTTAAAATACCAGTTCATGAAAACTTTTCACTTAGGATATTTCTGCATGACAAAGAGAATGCAGTGCAAAGGTGCCTGGTTTGCTCTAAACATCTGAGCTTAGACACAAGAAGTCAAACAATGTGTTAGTGCAGACTCCACACTGCTGTTTGGCCAGGCTAAAGGAGATTTAGTGTCAGGTCAGTGGTGTTCTGGGGATCTCTGCAGGGCACTGCACTGGGCTACAAGAACATCCCCCTTCTGCCTTCTCTGTTTACTGTTCGTGCTTTCCTTGCAGAATTTCCCAAGCACTCAAACCCAGCAGTCCTCTTTTCACAGGACCCTAGCCCACAACATAGTTATTTGAACAGGAAAATCACTATTTTAGAAGTATAAACCACTACTTTCACACTGATAACTTCTGCTACGTAAGAGAGACTTCCAAGTTCAAACTTACAGTGAGTTTATTTTCTTCCTGCTTTCTTTCCTGCCTCTCTAGTTAAAAACAAGGATTATTTCATTGGCAAGTTTTCTAACTCTGCAGTGGTTACAAATCTGACCGATTTCCCTCCATAGCAGTGTCCTGCAGTGTAACCTTGAGGTGCTGGTAATCAAGAGATACTCGCCTCCATTGATGGCAAAGTAGCAGCTCTGTGCACCAACTGAAACCAAACCCAACCAAATTCCTGATGCCAAAAGCAGCCAAGGAGGAGCCAATACAAACCACCCATACGTGAGACATCAAATACCAGCACACTGCACATTCCTCTATTCTTGTTCAAACCAATCTAGGAATGTTAATAACAAGGAGAACAAATCACTTTCTCAGAACCTGGAGCTTGTGTCATGGAAAAGATTTCTGAAATTACTGTTATTAGCTATGAATCATCACCTACAGGAGTTTGGGGATCAGAGGGCACAACCCTGGTGCTCCATCAGCCAGGGCTGTCATTGCCCACACGTGAGGGCTCTGCTCCATCCTCCAGAGCAGCATCAGGATGCATCAGCCTTCACCCATTCCAGAAGGCAGATGAAATGATGTCTAATAATATTAACATGAAGGATTTATGGTTAGTGAGTGAGATAAGAGAAACCACTTCTCCTTAAGTAATTATCATTTAGAATGAAAAAGAAATTACAGGTGTGTCTTGTGGTAACAGCACTGAGCTGGAATTCACTAGATTGAGACTAAATTCCCTGTTCTGCCACAGACATATTTTTTAAGCTTGAGGTATTAATTTCTGCTTCAATTAATCAAATACAAAATAACAAGTTACAAAATAACTTTCTTTGCCTGTCTTCAACATCTAACTGTAAGCTTATCTTATTCATAGCAATGTGGGGCTTAGGACTTGATAATGACCTGAAAACAATGCCCTCAACATCAAAACAAACACAGTAGGAAACCTCAGTGTATCCTCCTAAACAAAGGTATTTACTCAAGCAAGTACATTTCCAAACAAATTACTCCAGAGGTAAAATATCTCTGCAAAACTGCTGGTAAGAGATTGCTCAGAGTGACAGGCTCTGCATGTTTGGACAAGTAGCTTACCTGGGGATCACCATGTTTGCCTCATGGTGGTCCTTTGAGGACTAATCAGAAATTGTTTTAAATAATTCTGAATGTGGACAAGTGATGAATAATATTCCTATTCATCTTTTTTAGTAAAAAATAATGTGCAATGAATCCTGGAACACATTCACAAGGAGCACACAAAGCATCTTGCAAAGACTATGACTTGAAAATAGATCAGAAACGTATCAGTCAGTGTTCAGATTGTTTTCTGTGAATGAGACAGCATTCTATAAATCAGAATTCCTTAATAAAATTGCTACACTCTTGCCATAATCAATGCCCTTGGATTCAGTGTAGCTGGACAGATACTACTGATGATGAAGCTGATTCATTGTTTTTTCTTGCTAGAAATAAATCTTTACTAATTTGAGGTCAATGACAAAACAACTATTGCCATCAGTGGAGGCAGGATTGCACCCTGAAGAGCTGCCTTCGTGCATAAGTACAGATCAGTCTCAGTTGAGTTGTTGCTGGTTTTCTTCTTTTTTTCTGTTCTACGTTTGCAATTGTCTGAGGACAGGACTGGAAGACAGGTTTTAGCATGAACCTGGGTGAGAAATACTTTCCATTGTCAAAATGCAGCTCACCAAACCATCATTACCCTGAGCAGGCAGAAAAGACACTCAAAGTCTTCTGGACTCCAGCTTCTCTCTGCAGGAAAGGATCTCACTACTGGCTTAGAACAAAAAATTGCACAAATTGAAATGGCAGCACCATCCCTGATGGTTTAGTCTAGTTACAGAGGAGTAAATGTAGATGAAAGGGTTCTACCATTATTTTGAATATGAGAATTATGTAAGATGAAGCCAGTGATAAATCTGTTATATTTTCTGTGAGCATTCAGATAAGAACTTCAAGAAATGGTATGAAAATTTCAGATATGAGATCGTTTTGGCATAATTTCTCCTTTGAGAGAGTTTTATTTTTTATATTCCACCTGAAGTTTGAAAGTTTGTACTCTAAGACTTGTATGAAATCAAAACCTGAGCAATAGGCAGTCAGACTTTAAAAAAAATC
This sequence comes from Climacteris rufus, assembly GCA_013398175.1. NCBI lineage: Eukaryota > Metazoa > Chordata > Aves > Passeriformes > Climacteridae > Climacteris > Climacteris rufus. The sequence goes on along the minus strand of VZRZ01008316.1, from coordinate 231,311 downwards.
AGACCTGTTTGTGCAAAGATTTCTTATGCAGCTTCTGCTGAAGATGATGAGAGCTCTACAAATGAAAGATGGGTAGGGGGACCCCTTTTTAAATTTTTTTTTTCTTTTTTCTGACCTCCTCTCTGAAGGATAAAAATGCATCTGGTTTCACTTATAATTTTAAACAAAATCAAATTGACCATCATTGTGCTGTTGCTAACATGAACCTTGTTTCTTGTATGACTAAATCCCAATAGCAAACACCATCTGCCTGTTGAAGGAGCAGACGAGTCACCACCAAGGCAAAGTCTCACTCATTAGGACTTGGGAAACATCAGGTCTGCTACAAAAGCTATACAGCAACACCCTTAGAAATCTCTGGTTCCACATTCTGTGCTTTTGTGTATTGAAGCTCTTCTGATACTGAATAAATTTTCCCCCATTAAACTGAAGAATTTACAAACAAAGAGCTTTGCTCCAGATCCAAATTCATCTCAGATGCCGTTGTGTGAAATTTTACTGAAATTTACTTGAAACAGTAGATGGTCTTGGAAAATTATCCTACAGCTAAGAACACAGAAATTCAGATTGTGATAGAGCAACATAAATAGTAGTGGCACATCAGTTTACCCGTGCAGGAAAAATGTGTATCATTTACTGTTGTTAAATGATTCTTAAGTGCTATTTCTCCACAATATCCACAGGAAAAAAGAAAAAAGCTGTGAGTTTTTATTCAGGCATTTAAAATCCAACAGCTTCTAAAAGACACATCTTTGCTTTGTATTTTATTCATGTAAATAGAAATACACACTTGAAAAATGTTATTTTATCTGGAATAACAGTGGTGCACTCTCTGATTTAGTAAAGTACTATTATTTTGGAAGTTAACATTTTCCATCCTGCTCTAGAATGACTTTAACATTTTGTAAAACAGGTAGAAACAAATGAATAGCACACAAAAGAGCTAACTTAGCTACTTTAAAGTGTGCGTGAAAATATGTTTCTTTTGCAGAATACAGCTGCTTTCCAGCAGCACTGCCCAGCCACTTCAGTAGTTACGAAAGGCCAGAGAATGCTGTGGCTTGGAAGGCACCTCAAAGCTGCTCTGGTTCCAAGCCCTGCTGTGGGCAGGGATGGCACTCACCAGGTCAGGCTGCCCAGGGCCCCCTCCAGCCTGGCTTTGAGGTGGATATTTCTGCTCGACTGTAGCTCTGGAAAGGCAACGCCTGCAGAAGGCCAGGAGCAGTAGGATTCCTGCAGGAGAGCTGTCCAGCAGTGGTGCCTTCTGTTCCCTTCAGCATCTTCCAAATGGGAAGCACCATGCTGAGCTGCCTTGGATCCCTTCCGTGAGATCTTGGGTATAATTGGAATGTGTGTGGTTTTGAGTCTCATCAGAGAAGGAAAACCTTCCTTCAAGCTCTGGCTGTGCAGCATCTGTAAAGCAGCTGCTGTTCAGCAGCACTGACCCTGCTCTGCAGAGTGCAGTGGGCAGGAGGCTTAGCCCCTCATTAACTCCTGCTCAGAGTGATTTACAGTCTTTGGCATTTGATATCTTGCAAGCATTTTATGGTAATGTGGGTCCAGGGAATAACAACAACCTCTGTTAACAAAACGTGGTGGTGTGGGGGTATCTCTGATTCATGATGCTGAAGCAAATGAAGGCATCTGTACAACCCCACAGTTGGTTCTCAGTGTGAATGTACATTCATCTTGATGTTTCTGAGCCAACATTTCCAGCAGAAACTGAGGTGTTTGTATCTGACCATTAAAACTGAGAGCAAAATTGCAAAGGACTACGTGGACGTAGGAAATTGATATGTGCAATTATGAAACGCTTTCCAGAGGTGTCCATGGCAACTGAAAGTCATAACTTTATGGGATAACAAAAATCCCAACAGAGATCTTGATCGAAATATTGACTGTATGTCAAACTGTAATTCCTCTCTCTACTCCTCATCTGACCTTTTCATATTCCACAGGATATAAATTACTGACCTCTTCATTTCCTTTAGAAGATAAGGACCTTATCACCTTCCTCTTTTCTGCCATCCTTATCACTCCACAGGCAGTAAGTCTGTGCTCTCAGGTGGTCTAATTGATACATATCTAATTAAAGGCAAAGCATTTTTTTCTCAACTTGTATTCAGCTTTGAAGTGTGTTGCTTTGATTTCAGACCTGAAGAACAGCTTCGTGTGCCTGAAAGTGACTCTTTTTCAAACTGTACTAATTGATCTAATCAAATATACCACAAACTTTGCCTTCCCTGTGCACCAATGCATTCATTTTTATTAGAGAAAAAGAGAAGACAATTTGTCATGGATTTAGTTAAAAGCTGTGTGTGAGGTCTGCAGCTCTTCAGAGCATTTGAGATTAGCACAAAATGTTCAAATGTGATGAGATAAAGAAAAAGGATTCAGTAGAGACAAAGGTAGATAATTACATTAGCAAGTAAAACAATTTTAGGACTTATTCTTTTAAGTGATCCTGCAAGATGCAAGTTCTAATTTTCTTACCATCTTGTGGCCTGTTGCTGTAGGGGAATAAATTGGGATTATGTAGAATTGAGGAACTAATATAGGGTGCCCTCCATCATCCTATCCCTTATCATTTTGTTTAATAAGACTGACTTGTTGCCCAGAACTAATAAGGTCTGTGATGGTTTGGGGTTTTTTTCCAAACTAATTGCTCTTTTGATTTGGGCTTTTTAAAGTATGTGATAGGATTGCTGTTTATAATATGCAAAAAACACAAGAATCTCATAGAGTTTTCTGAGGTCAGACTGTCACGATGCTTTTGTTTGCTTATGCTGAGCTAGTACTTGGCAACTCGTGTGGTAGCTCAGCCATTCTCTAAATTAACAGGTTGTTCTTTGTATTTGAAGGGGGATTGATGTGATTGAAGTGATTAGCATGTATATGCCTAAACAAATTGCTCTAGGGGAGAGAGGAATCAAAATGGAGAAAACTGGGTAGGTCCAAAGACAGTTTGTTGTAAGAACCCTGGTATGTTCAAGAATGTGCAAAGGACTCGAGAATAACATTTCAGACCAGAAATGAGGTGGGAAAGTACAATTTTACTCTAAAATCTTTGTTAAAGTTCAAGGATGTACTTTTTGTTGTATTTCTTTGGAGGCAAAAGCCCTGGTGTAGCTACAAGACATAGTGAGAAAAAAATCAAGTGCAGCAATTTATTTTTCCATGATAGCAAAGTTGGGCCAATCCTCACGGGATTTGGCTTCCTAAGTTACTTGAGAGTCTATAGAAAAATGATCATTAAAGTGCTTAAATGCATTTTATTAATATTGCCAAGGCACTCAAACTTCTTTTTTTCAAAGGACTAAAAGTCTACATGGGCTTTTTTCTCGAGAGTTAGTGCTCCTGTTTCTGTGAACCAGCAACCTGAATCTTTCTGCAGGGCTTCATCGTGATGGCAGGGCAGGAGAACCCTGTGTCCCACAGAACTCTGAGAGTTCACCTGCTGCTTAAAGTCCCTTTGTATTTCAGCATGTGAAAGCACTAGATTAATTGTTTATTTAGTCTTAACTTATATACTTACAAATGCAGTCTAATAGTAGAGGACTGGCCTAATTCTTTATATTTGTAGCACACATTTTGTTATTTTTTCCACAAGTGATGCCACGGATTTAATGAGATAATGGGAGGATCCCAAAATTCTGGGGTTTGCCTTTAAATTACCTTTTATTTGCACATTACAGTATATCATTATCTGAGATTGGCTTTTGAATATGTGTGTATTACACTGAACTAACAGACCTTGTTCTTGGTTTTGCTTTGCAGTACAGAATTGGACAGCTGTACATGATCAGCAAGCACAGCCATGAGCAGAGTGACCGAGGGGAGGGTGTGGAAGTGGTACAAAATGAACCCTATGAAGATCCCAACCATGGCAATGGTCAGCTAACAGAAAAACGTGTCTATCTCAACAGGCAAGTGCAGTCAAATTGTTTCTCCCAGCATGGGCTGTAATAAAAATTTGCAAGGAATGCAGACAACAGCCTTTCTGTTTCAATAGAACATGTTGCCATGAATACATGCTGCTTCCTGGGAGCCAGAGGAAGGTGGGATAGGTCAGTGGTTTGAAACAGAGGGATTAGATGCTATTTCTTCTAGAGTATCTTCTCTGTGAAGTTAAGGATATACTGAGAATCAGAACTTTTGTTTTCTTTTACACTTAACTGTTTGTCATGCTGTTATCCAAAATCATTGGGGAAGGGGAGACAAAAAACTGAACAATCAAACCAACAAACCCCCCTCCAAGAAAACCAAACCAAACCATTCAAATGGTTTAAGATTGTCTCACCTCATAATTGTGTCACAGAGCCAGCATTTTTGGTGACTATATTTTGCCTTGGCAAAATTAATTGACATTATGAATGACCATTATGCTTATACAATGACAGCCTTCTGTACCTTTAGGCTTAAAGCCATGCTGGAAAATTTAGAGGTTTTTTCCCTGAAGTTCCATAATTTCTTAGAATGAAGTGTGTGCCTTCCTACAGTGAGATGATACTGCTGAGGATCAATGTCTCCACATTCAACAGGCCAGAGATGTTTAGATATATATATATATATATATATATATATTTGTACCCNAAATATATTGCTCAATCTGTTCCCATTTTTACAACTCCTGATCTAATTAAAGTTCTTCTTCTCCCTTTGGCCTGTTTCATTTTATTAAACTTATGCTCTGCAGCATTTTGGAGTGGGCATGCAAACACTACAGCTATTGCTTCTCCATTGCAAGTTACTCCTGCACTGCAAACCTGAGATATCTAACCTGAATTCAGGCCAAATTGAGTCACCAGTGATGTACCACAGATGCACACACACACACACACACAAGAACCCAATAATATGTATCTTGCCAACATTTAATATTGTTGTGATTGTAAGTGTTCTCTCACAGGCTAGATACAGGACTTGGCAAAAATCAATAAACGTGTTCCTGTTGTAGAGCTCCCACAAGTTGTGAGGGTTTTAAAAATGTTTCTGGATATTTCTTTCCTGCATGTTAAAAATAAGGTTTTAAGCACTGTAGAGCATATTCAGAATTGCCACTTCAGGGCAATTCAGAATGACCACAAGAACCTAGATGCCATGTACTTGGGAAGCTTATGATTCCTGGGAGTGCAGGCAGTGGAACAGAGGATCTTTTAGCCAAAGGCATCAACTTTGACAAAGAAGATCTGTGTGCCTACAACAACTCAGGACTTTTACCTAAAGCTGTGGTGGATGTCTGACGGCAGGCTCAGTGAGTTTAATGATAATTATGAATCCTCCATCACCAGATTTGCTATTTGATTTTGGGTTGGGTGTCACAATGCCACCAGATATTGCAGTACTATTGAAGCTTTGTGGAAAGGATCAGGAGGTTTTCAGGCCCCTGTGGGTTTTGCTGGGAGACCAGGATGTCTCTGAAGATTTCACTGAAGGAGACATGCTTCTGTAGAAGACATGCTGGAAAGTTCTCCTCTGCCTGCCTTCCTGGAGAAAGAGGACTCCCACCAGCACATTTCTCTCCCACAGCTTTTCTTCTTAGAGTCCTAATAAACTAGAAACTTTTCTTTGGTCTATTTTGATCTGGACTGGTCTCTCTTGAAGAAAGTTGAGGCTGAACTTCATCTGGAGAGAGGAGAAATAGGAAAATAAGGGGGAAAAAAAGATCATGTGATCCACAGATACCTGTGCTGCTGAAATAGAGATATTATCTTTTCCTTCTCTGAGAGCACCCTTGGAAAAATTCATGTGTGTCTGTCACTGGGACTTGCTGGCAATTCTGAACATAATATATGTTTTGCTCAGAAAGTTATTTTTTTAAGGATGTGCCGTACTGCTGAAGATAGGTAGACAGGCAAATGTGCTAAAAACAACAATAACCAAAAAAAGTGCAAAATGAGCAGATGTATGTTTTCTTGTGTCAGTGTAACCTTAGTTATATTTAGAATTGTTTACTGCCTCTTCTCTCCTGCTGGAGCAATGTTTTCAGAAGCTGAAAGTCTGCATCCTCTGGTATTTATAATTTAGGCATCAGAGTAAAGTTTAGCAGGGGTAAGAGAGGCAGTCATAAAAGCACTGACAGAGGCTGACAAAATAAACAGAAGTCTGATACAGTGAGGTCTATTACGCAGGATGTAAAATGCTGGTTAAGTCTGTACACAAGAAAGGTTTGTGTAAAGAGAAGAATTTAGTTTTGAGCAATGTCATCAAAGAGCAAAAGTCAATGCACTTGGCTTTGAATCTGTAGATAATGTACTAATATCTGCATTTTGCCTCTGGACAAATAAAATATTTATATGTAGCTAGATCATGGTTAAATAAGCCTTAATGATCCCAAATGTATTTTCTCCAGAAATTTGCCAATATGGAAAGTTAATTTACTTTCTGCACACAGTTATCTAAACAGAACTATTTCAAACATTTACACTTGGGAAATAGAGGTTTGGAAGCATGTACTGCAGTTCAATAAGCTTCAGTCTTGGCCTGGCTGATGTGCTCAGTGCTTTGCCAGACCAACACAATTTGAACTGAGTCCCCCAAGTGCAGGGATGTTTGTGGTGTCCAAGCTCTGCTGTCCTTGGAATGACTGGTCCTGCATCTTTGTTCCTGGCAGCCTCAGTGCTTGGAACTGAAGTCATTAAGGAAAGGTTGAAAGATGAATTGTAGTGAACTTGCCTTTATAAATGTTGCTTTGTACATCAGTTTTTGGTGGAAATGAGAGACCCAAGAGCCATGGGAAACAAATGCTCCCACTCTTCCATAGTATTATTCAATTATCCTTTAATGATCTTTCCATATGCTGTATCCATGTCTTTGATTTCTGATTCTGCTGCTGTTGTACCACTGCATTGGTGAGTTCTCTTGACAGAACGAGCTCTGAGCTGTGACATCAGTTCCATTAATTCTCTCCACTTTTGTTATTTACTTTTCCTATCAGCAAAATGGGACTAATGCTGCCTACCAGCCTCACGAGGTGTTTTGAGTGATTTGTTAATTTTAATATAAAAGCTTCCTACTCAGGAGTTGGTGTTGGTAGTGTGGGAACAGCTGCATGCCAGGTGAGCTGAACATGAGGGTTTCAGTGCTGGCAGAGAATATGGAAGAAAAAAACAGAGTCTGTCAGAAGAAATAATGGATTTGGGATCGAAGCAGACTGAAATTGCACTTTTCCTCCTGACCTCTTGTCAGAGAGTGCCTCCCTGTGGTTGAGGACACGGTGCCTCAGTCACACCTTGTTTGGACTCACCTGTTGAGTTCAGCCATGGCCAGATCTCCAGGGCTGTGAATTCTCCCAAGGAGAATTCAGTTCAGCCATGGCCAGACCTCCAGGGCTGTGAATTCTCCCAAGGAGAATTCAGTTCAGCCATGGCCAGATCTCCAGGGCTGTGAATTCTCCCAAGGAGCACCCTCAGTTCAGCCATGGCCAGATCTCCAGGGCTGTGAATTCTCCCAAGGAGAATTCAGTTCAGCCCACTCAGAAGTTGTGGCACTGGCACAGATCTGCTCCCTCTGCAAGGGCAGCACAGCCAAGGCAGAAAATGCAAATACCCCTGTGAAGTCTGGGTGTTGCTGTGTCCCCTAAAGCTCCTGGCAAATGATGAGTACACGTGGAAGTATCTTCTTTTCTACAATACCCATAAGTCATAACATATTCTAATTTTATATTTTTCTTTTTACTTCTAGCAAACTGCCTAGCTGGGCTAGAGCAGTTGTTCCCAAAATATTTTATGTCACGGAGAAGGCCTGGAATTATTATCCTTATACAATCACAGGTAAGAAATGTAGCACAATGATTACTGCTTTGTGGTTGGGGGATAGTTTAGCTTACTTTCAAAAGCTCCAAGTTACATATTGAACTACAAGCATCAAGTTTCTTTAACAGCTCCTGTTGAACTGCATGTATTGTTCCACCTTATATTTACTGATATCAGGAAATAAAGATTCTAGACTAAAGAGAAGTATAAACTGGAGTGTTGTATTTATGCAATTTCTTCCTTGTGAAGAAAGCATCAGGTGCTTGGATTCTGTGTGCCTTGTGTCCTTTATTGTCCCATAAACAATAGAAAAATAGAAATCAGCAGTCTATCTGACACAATTTTTATTATCAATGTATGTTTACTGTAAGGATCTTGCATTGTTGTTTCATTTCACCTTTCTTTTTTTTTTCCTTTTTCCCCATCTTTCTTTTTTTCACAAATGGACGATTGGAAATCAGAATACACAGTAAGTTTTTCTTCCTCTTTTTATTCTAAAAATAGAAAAATTATGTAAAATGTAGTAGTGGAATCCAATTGGATTCCTTCTTAATGTAAATAATTCAAAATGCATTCATTAGTGAAACTTTAGTTATTTGTTTAAGAAACTTAAGGGGAAATTTGAAGTGTTTCTATGGGGATCCTATAAATTATTTTTTGTAGCACATCAAAATAATTTGAAATATTTTTAGTTACTGACTGTAACAAAGAGAAGCTTCATAAAACAGGGTGAGGCTTTTAAGGTTCCAGTTATTACATGGAGACATGAGAAAAGATTTGATTTTATTTATTGTTTTATTAACTTATAAAATGCTCATCTCTGGTATAGTATCTGGGAAACTGTACAATCTGTAGACAAAATTAAACATAATCTGGGCACAGTGCCCAGAAAAATCAGCTATTCCCTCTTGCAGAGCTAAGGCAAAATATAGCACATAAATCATGAGAAAAATTTGTTTTAAATATGCTGGCCTCAATAATATACAGTAAGTTTTCAGCAGTCTTTGCAAGGTGAGGAGGAGATGGTGAGGAGTTTCCAGGTGAAGGGACCTTTCAGAAACTCCTGCTTTGATTTAGTTTGAACTTCTGACTGCAGATAAAACATAATCCAGATGTTTCTCTTAATTCTGCAGTGCTCAAAAATGTTTGAGCAGTTTTTTTAAAAACTCAAAAAGAGAGAAAATAAAAGGTGTGATATATGTAAAAAAGAAAAAATAAAGGGATTTAAAGGCTCAGATTTAAAAGCTGGAGGCTTTGATGACCAGATTTGAAAATCCAAAGTAACAAACTGTCCTTTTCGTATGTGCAGTGGGTACTTAGAATATTCATTTAATTGTCAGAGGAAACCCAAATGTCCCAAAATGGACAGTAGGATGAGGGACAGATTCTCTGCTGGTTTTGCCAGAAGGGACCTTCAGTAGAGTCTGTCACAGTTCACAGTAATTAAGGTTTACCTTTGATAGCACATTTAGTTTTAGGCTGGGAAGATGAGATTTGCTGTGTTGCATTGATGTCTCTCCATGGTAAATTTTTTCTTTAACTGAAAGAGACAAGTGGGGGTGATGAAAAGGGTGGTGGCAGACAGAAATATATGTCTAAATTTGAAATGCAACACATTATTAAAATCAAACAGCAAGGCTGTACTCAGAGAATCTGAATCAGGAGGTGATCTATATCTGGTCTGGTGAAATAGCACCTGGGACAGGTCAAAGGTGCAGTCACAGAGATGTTCAAAAGCAGCAGCAGAAATGATTGCAGGGTTGAAGAGACAGGTAAAGAAAAATTAAATCAGTCCACAAATGTAGAAGGTAGGGAAAGCAGTCACTAAGTGACAGTCTAACTGCCATGGGGAGCTGGGGAATAATTACTCACCATGGTGCAAGGAAACAGAACTAGAAATACTGGGAGGAGATCAGGGAAACTGTACTTCAGACAAAAATCCAAACTATGTTTTAATGGACCTGATAGATGATGAATTTATCTTCATGAAAAACAGAGACAGTGCTTTTGCCTCAAACTGTTGAATCTAGAATAAAAATGTTAAATATACCACTGGGAATAATTCCTCTCCTTGTCTGGAATATTTCTCTAAATTTGATCTTCTCTATTCTTTAGAGAATTCCGAAAGAAAGAATAAGCCCACAGACATTGCCCAAAATATGTAAGATGGCTTGGAAACCCTTTTCTTAAAGATCATAAATTCCCTCTGAAGGGTCTGTGGGATATGGTAAGAGTCAAATTGAGCCTCATTTCAAGGAAAAGTGATTGTAAAGACAGGCCAATAATTGGATAAATAAAGCATAATCTTATCAAGTCAAGTACATACTGCTCTGTGCTATGTTCACACCTTATTAACCTTGTAAGCTCCACTCTAAATAAAGAGGAGGACCTTAAAGGCTCAGCATGTTATTTCAGTGTATGTTAATGATTTGGAAGAGGCTGTGAACAACAAACTGAACCTTGCTGATAGTCTTAAGGTTTTACAGTAAAATTTGAAGGCTGTTGAGAAATTGCATTCAAGCCCACACTCTAGCTTTCAGCAATGCAGTATGGAATAATTCCATCAACCTGGTTCTCCTGTGAATATTATGGAATTCATAAATATGACCCTCTTAAGGACCTGAAATTAGGACACCTATGAAAAAATGCTTGCTTCAACAGAAAATAATTTTCAGAATGTCATTCTGTGCAATGGTTGTATAAAAAACCAAGAGTGACTGGATGCATGAAAACAGGAATGGAAATTATACTGTCATGATATTAGTCCTCTATAATCTGGATCCAGTTATGATGGCATCTGCTTTAAGCAATGGTATTTGTTACAAAGCAGCCCCCTAAATTTGACAGCAAACAGCACGTCTGCTACTGGGTATTGACAACCATATTAGCAGCATGTAAAGCAAATGACACACTTGAGATAATGAGCTTAACAGAACTATTGCCCAAGTGATGCTTTCGTGGGGTGTAATATGTGAACCAGTGTCATGTCAGGAGAGCATCTGCAAATGTACTTGCTTAAAGCTGCCTACAAAAGACTTCCTCTCAGGAAGATGACACATGGGTACTGTCCCAAGAAATGCTGTATCAAAGCTGGAGCTAATCCTTGAAAGCTTCCTGCTGACATTGAGAGGGAGGAGGAAGTCGAAAAAATACTTTCGAAGCTGAAGCCAAAGGAAGTCATCCAGATTCAGGGGTACTATTTAGGGAATAAGATGTTCCTGTAAAGTTCAAAGTTTTAGTGGCTGGGGTGTTACTTTAGAACTGTGTGTAAGAAAGTCTCTTCAAGTTAGACAGGAGCTGCTTTGGTTTTGATCTTGTCATTAGAAACCTGAGAAGATATCTTGCTAAAATACATGTTTATGTTTTCTCTATAAATTCGTTCAATATTGTGATTAGGTTGATGTTAAGATCATAAATCTGGGGTGCCATATTTAGGGTAGAGCAGAAAGGGAGCCCTATGGGAGTAACTCCAATGGATTCCACTCCATAAGCAATTCCAGGATTTGGGTATTGTCAAATGCCTCCTGCCCAGCTGCAGCTGCTCCTGGGGAATGGGTGCTGCTCACTGCTGGCTGTGGAAAGAATTCCTTTGCTAGGCACAGGCTGGGGCCTTTTTCACTTGGAGGATGGAGAAAAGATGCCTTGCAGCTCTCAACAACCCCTTGTGTGCCAGCTTATCACAGCCTTTGCAAATATGTATCTTTAGTGGAAAATATTTATGTTATTCACAGTGGGCAAGAACAACTGAACTTCCAGGAGGCTTTGTTATTTTTCTTTCTGAGCTTGTCCAGCTAGATTAGAAATAATTAACTAGGGAGCAAACTTGTGTCTATTGCAAACCAAATGAAAAGAATTGCATAGAACTCAGTTTCTTTACCTGCATTGGGATGTTGTTAGAAAATAAACAGCACAGAGCAAACATCCATTTGACCTGATCAAGTGACAGTGGAGATTCTGGACAAAAAAAAAGAGAGGAGCCTCAAGCAAACAAATAATCAGATCATGAATGTTTGGTGACTAAACCAGGGTACAAAAACTTCATGTGGTCGAAGTACACTGAAAATGAGCCAAACAAAGGAGTACAGACAGGTTAGGAAAAACACAAAGAGAATTTAAGCAAACTTCTGAGTTTGAAGGTGCAGTTCAAGTGTTTACCAGGCATCAGTTCAAATAGATTTGCCACCTGACCTGAACACCTTTGGTGTTGTTAGCAATATTTCAGTTCTGAGGCTGAAGTTTAAAAACAGCTGAATAATTTTTTTTGCACATAATTTATGGCCAATTGTTAGTTTCACAATTACATAAAACAAAACAAACATTGAAATGGCATTGTTTGCTCTCTGCAAGGAGGAGGAGCATTACTTCAACATGCCAATGTCTCAAATTAACTTATGAATAGAATATAAATTCAGAATATTTATTAAAAAGTTATGGAGCAGAGAGCAAGAGACAACAATCCCTTTGATGATTTATCACAATGACATTTATTCTTCTGCAGCAAATGACTGAGGAAAATAAAATTATGTCATCTGGTATGTGTCAAGACCCCAGAGTGAGAGTTGCTAAATGGTCCATTACTGACCTGCTGGTTTCTGATTACTTTTGAGAACAGACATGTTTTGTGCTTCACTTAGCTGCTGGTTTATCCATGAAGTAAATTATCTGGAAGGAATGTTTTTGTATTGTTATTTTTATAATGAGATGACTTGAGAAGGAAAACAGTTGTTTCAGATAAACATTGCTGCAGAGTTTTTTCCTGTGTTCTCTTTATCTGATTACTGGCCCTTGAAATTTGGATGTAACCCCTCACTCTTCAGTGCAAAAACTTTTCTGCAGCTTGAGGATATGAAGAGTCTGTGTCAAAAACGCAACAGAATCTGTGTTTCAGGATTAGAGCCTAGTGCAAAGTTACTACCAAAATTCCTCCTGTCTCACCCCCAAATGAAAGACAGGTTAACTGGTGCCATTGTTCTAGGAAAACACAGATTTATTTCCCTTAGAGGTTCTAGCAAAAGGAAGCACCTCTGTAGTATTTATAAAAACAAAATAATAAATTTTTATAGAGCTGCAAACCTATATTCTCATTTAATAGCTTCATCCCATTGAAACAAGTAACTCAAACTGCTTGAGAGAATTCCCTTTTTCCAGCACTGGCTTATTCCAAAGCAATCCAACCCCCTCTCTGATGGATGGGACTGTCATTTCCACTTGTGCATGCTGCTTCTCACTTCCCTTCTTCCTCAATAAGCAGGTTACTGTTCCCATGTATCAAAGAAAGAGATCCTAAGGGAAGGCAAAGCCAGAGATAAGGGTTTTATAGTGCTTGGAGGCAACTTGTTAGTCATTGTTTCATCTTCAAGTTATTGTATATAATACAAGTAGTGGTTTTCTTTCTCAGCTTGATTATGGTTTTGCTCCCTTGTTTATTTTCAAGCCCTGTTTTTGCATCGTTCTTATCCCTACTGCTCAACAGCACTTTTGTTTTGCTGTTTGCCACCTTCCTGTGCTTATCTTGCTTTCCACATTCTCCTCCCTCTCACTGAGTCACGTCTTCCAAATGCTGCCCTCAGCCTGCCCAGCCCTTTCCGTGTATTCTCCTCCAGCCCTGTCACCCTGATTGATGCTGCTTTGTGCCTGGAGTGACCCAGAGCACACAGCAGCTCTGGGCCAGCTCTGAGGAGAGGCAATAACAGGGTGACCATTTTCCAAAAAACATTGAATATTCCACCTACTGCTCCATAGTCCTACATCCCCTTTGTCTGTTACAGAAAAATCAGGACTCCATTTCTCTTTCCCAGGTTCTTGATCTTCAATAAAGTAATGCTGTTGTTACCTACTGAGTACCAAAATAGTGCCCAGAAATTCTGAATTCAAAGGATGTGATATCTGGAAGCTACTCTACTGAAAAACATCTTGTTTGCTTGGTCACCCTCACTTCATTGTAGCAGTCACTGTGTTCTTTGCCTTTGGGCTCCATGGAGATTGTTCTGTAAAGGGTCCAGTTCCACCTGTGTTGCCAAAATAATGCATATGTGACCATAGAAAAAAATTCATCAGTCTGAGAAGTGGTGGGAGATGAGAGAGAACATTTACATTAAATGTCTGCCTTGCTGGGCTTTTATGTTAAGATTTAGGGGGATATGCTCCTGCTGCTTAAAAAAAAAAAAAAAAAGTGGGATTAATTTTTACTGTAGAAAAATAACTGCCAAGGATTGTGGATTAATATTCACAAGAAGCAGGAGGAGGTGAAGTGCAAGGATGAGGTCTCCAGCAGGTCTTTGAACATTCTGCAGAGAGAAACCACATGGAGAATGAAACCAGCTGCACCAGTATTGATGAACTGGCATCACTCACACAAAGCAGGTTCCAGAGGATGGAGAAACCTCTCTCAAACCAACATTTTCTGACAACTCCAATAATTCCCCCAGCCGCCTCAGGTGTAATTACTATGCAAAGGTTAATTTGGCAGTCCTCTCCATAAAACAATTGTCACACACTGTGTGTGTTTGACTGTCTCTTTAAGACTTTGGCAAGTGTTTTGGCACACTTCGGTTCTACCCTGTTCTTGTAAGTGTTGCTTATTGCTATGGCAACACTAATCAATCATCATGCTAAAAATAGGCCTTTCGTTTTTCAAGAGGTTATATGTAGGGAATTGCAAATGCAACTGCAGGCTGTGCTTTCTGTATGCTGCTTTCCTTCCCTTCATTCTAATGTGGAAATACCCCTGCTCACATCTGGTAATTACTGATACAGGCTCCAGTTACTGCTCTGGATGCTCTCAGGAGCCTTAAACCTCTCCTGGTTCTTCCAAAATTGACATGCTGAATGCAGAAAGTTTAAGAAAACAAACAAAAACCTCAGAATATTCCCCTTACTTGTTTTTGAGTGTCACAGGTGTACTGGGGTATTAAAATTTTTAAAGGAGTTTATAAGAAATCTGGAAAATCTGGAGGTGACAATGTAGAAGACGCCTCCTTTGAGAGCTTATCATTGAAGACACTGTGACTCTGAAGATATTGTGTCACTGTGTAGAACTCAAGATTCATTGCAAGTTAAGTATTGAATTTGCCACAATTTTATTCCAAAGAGGAACCTTGCAAGCAATAGAGGTGGTGAAATGGAGAGCTGGAAAGAGTGCCCTGTGCACTCCTGTGTGTGCTCAGGATCGATCGCCTCCAGGTCAGTGCTGGAAGAACACGGGCCCCGGAGGAGGCACAGCAGAAAGGGAGTGGTGCTCAGAAAAAAAAAAAAAATCTACTGAAAAGTTTATTACCTACAATTCACTCCTCAGTCTGATTCTGACTGTTGCATAACAATTTTAATCCCCAGTTAAGTAAATACGCGGCCACTTGAGGGGAAAAAACCCAACTTTTTGCCTGATGAATAATAGTCTTTTGAATGATGCATAAACAGTTTTCTGGTTCTGCCAGAGCCCTCTGCCAATTAGTCAGAGTGCAACTGATGAATCATGAGACACATTCTGTGAAATGTTCGAAAATTTGGACCCTGCTAAGTGTTCCTGCAAGGCAGCGAGACCCCCCACAGCTGCTGGAGCAGTGGTTGCCAGTCAGTTGAGTTTCTGAGAGATATTTTTGCAGTGGAGTCCCTTTGGTGAATCTGAGTTTTCATTTGGGGTAAACCCATGTTACCATTTATAATCTCAAATTAGGTTGTTACAGTTCTCTCCTTCATACTAGACATTCAGGGAGTCTGACTGTGGGTGGCTTTACAGAAAGTGGCTCTCTAATGAGGTGGCTTGAGGTAAATGGCAGTAACCATTCTTCTCTACTACTCCAAGGATCCTCGATTTTTTCTTAATGTTCTTTTTTTGGAATACAAGGTTAGAAGATCTCTTGTTTTAATTAGAGTTTAGATTCTGGGTCACAGGAATCAACACCTAGATTCAAGCAGTGGCTTGCTGAGCTGCTGCAGGCAGCCCAATGCAGCCTCACATTCAGGACATGCAAGGGTGACATTTCAGTGTCATGACCTGACTCAGTGCTGGCAACCTCTGGACAGTGACTGAAAATGGCAGGTATTTCTTTAATACCAAGGTAAAAGGGAATCTGGCATTTGGCTTTATTCACAATTTTCTCTGAAATTGCAGCAAAGGGGGTATTCCCTTCCATGTCACCAGAATCTTATTTTGGGAAAACTCTGTCACTTGTTTATTTCAATAAGGATTGATTCTAGATGTGCTTATTGAGTAGTGGATATCCTGTGATCCAAAGAAGACTGAACAATGATCTGTTGGGTGATATCCTTGGAAGGAGGAATGTGTTTGCTGCAGTCTCCAAAGAGCTGGTTCCTCATTTCAGTTGTGTTGCCCTCCACCTGGCCTCCTAAATCCCCTCTTCCCTTAGTCATCAGCCCCTCCCTTAGAAGAACTCTCCAAATATTATCAAGCCTGAACTTGGACCAACAGCAGAGTGAACACTGAGGCATCCAAACATCCTCATTGTATAACCTGTATGTACAGCACATGCAAGAGTCATTTGCCCCATAGGGGATTAGTGATGCATCATACAAGGAACTGGCAGTTAATGCAAGAAAAGCCCTGGTGACTAATAGTAAAGATGCTGAACTAGTGTCCTTTAGAGCTGTTAGACAGCTGCTCTATCTGCCTGTCTGAAAAGTTGCTTTGAAAGAAGAACTGTGAAATGCTAAATAAAAGATATTTGAAGGGTTTTTTTCTCCTGGAATTATGTTGCCTAGTAATTCAAATTGTAGTCTTCATATGACAACTAAGCTAAGCAATGCTCAGAAAAATAAATTTATTCCCATGTAAATACAAAAATATTATCTTTAACAGAACATTGGTGTGTTCTAATTTTTTTATTATTATCTAAAGATTTATTTGGACTTAGTATAAAGGAATTTTCACACCTCATAATCCATTTCATTAATAGGAAATTAAGCTAAAATACATTTCTCATTGAAAATTAAGAAACAGCCCTGACACATGAAAGCATTGCAGTCTGTTTCACCTGCAGCTGGTGAAGTGTCCTTGGGTTATTGTATATGAGGGATAGACTGATCTATGGTGAGGAATATCGAGTTGCTCTCCAGATCTTAGTGAATTGAATTTCTAACAAGATATTCAGGACATTTGTACTCCTGGGCATAGTGAGCATGAAAACCATTGCATCTAGTTATTCCAGAGTGCTTATACTGATTTATTTATACCTTCATTATAGTATTCAGCTTTTAGGCAGAATCTCTACATCCCTCCACAATCATCAAACCTCTCAAGTTTACGTTCTGTGTACATTTACTGTTTTTCTTGAAGTAATCTGAAAAAAATATGAAAGCTGATACCAAAAGGGATGTACTGAATATGTCAGCTGATGAAGCAAGGTGTATTTTGAATATTAAGCATATTTTTCTTTTGTTGCAGTGTTCATTTTTGCCTAAATTCTCCATTCATATAGAGACAAAATACGAGGACAACAAAGGAAGCAATGACAGTGTAAGTATGACACCTTGTGCAAAATTTGATTTAATCCTCTTAGTTAATCACAGCCTGTGTCTGGGGCCTGTGGGTCTCTCAGTTTGGGGAAAAAGCCCCATCAGACTTTGTCTTTGCCTCTCCCTGGGAGTGCTGGTCAGAGGAGTTACCTCTGAAGCACCAGGAGATGAAAGATCCGTGTACACACCTTCCTTCCTGCCTCTCCTATTCTACTTGTTACTTCTCTAAGCACAACATAATTTACATATGTGAAGTTAGTCCTGATGAACATTTATGGAAAGTAAAAAAAAGATTACTGTTGGGTTTTTTTTTTTTTTTTTTTGGTGTAATTGTTTTCTACTTTATCTGTTTTGCATTATTCTCTCTGAGTAAAGGGGATTGAATTCCAAGGAGGTGTCAGGAAGAACAAACAGGAAACTAAACAATGGTCAGAGATGGGAGATCTCAGTAAACAGCTTCAGGGGAACAGTGGCACTGAGGTAACGCTTTTGGCAGTCACCCAAAGTTAAAAAGTTTTCAGAGTTAGACCGTAGAGATGAGAAGGACAATTAACTCCGTAAAATCCTCTCTAGAGGAAGGGTGGGAGTGAGCAGCCAGCAGCTGCTGATGCAGAGAGATTTTCGGGGGTGTGAGCACAGCCTTCAGTGTTTTGGGGTGTCCCTCCAGCAGCCTTGGTCAGGTGGAGCTGTTCTGTTCTCAGGTGGGAGGTGCATTTCCCGCAGCTTCCTGGGCCTGCCTGTTCCTAAGGCTGACAGCTGTTGCACTGCTTATGGCAGGATAATTACATGTGCAAGAACAAGGTAGAATTTGGAATAAAGCTTTTGGCATGCAGACACTTTCCCACTGGGAACATGACACAGATCATCTGTTAGCCACCAGACACCAACCACTCAGTCACTGCTACTCTAAGCCAGATCAGTGACTGAGATAAAAAGAAGAGTATTACATTACCAGCTAGATAAGCATTGTGTAATTTATGCACCTTTTAAAGTTCACTTCTGCTTCTTGGCAGCACTTTATTTCAGAGCAAGCCCACACCTTTGGTTTTGGGAGGGTGCAGACTAGTTTTCTGGTGCATTATAATGTCAGCAGTGAGCAGACATGATCTGTGCTGCTGCCTGACTGAGAAAGAAATGAAGCTATTTAAGCAGAGTGAATTTTCAGGTTTTTTCTGTGTGTCAGCTTGTGGCTGAAATACTGTGAATCAACCTCTGAACAGTATCCAACCAGGGCATTTTAGATGGAAGTGACACAGAGGTGGGATATTCTGATGATGTAAATGAAAGAAACTCTATTCTGCTTGAATCCAGCTCTTCCAATGTCATTTTCATCAGAGTGCCAGTGGGTTAATATCATATTACCTTTCTATTGCAGCACCTGAGTCATAGACTAAGCCAGTGTTTACCTAGATTAAGAGATTTCATTGACCCTTACTTGAACTGAGGAGAAAGAGGAGCTGAATTAGAGGGTTGCATTGCAGCCCTAAGTTCCATGATTTTGTAATTCAGAGAGCTGTGCTGTTCTCTGGTGTGAACACAATAAACCAATGGAAGATCTACATTTTTGTGCTCCCATGACCTTGAGCTGGGAGCACAGACATGGCTGGTACAGGACTGAAATGCTGGAAGGTTCATAAATATGGAGAGATTTCTGTTAATCCAAACACCCTGGAACCAGGACTAAGAGTTAACCTTGTTTCCATTTCTCAATGGGCAGGCTTAAACTTCACTTAGGAACTTGCAAAGTGTATTCCTCCTTTGTGTCAGGTGAGTTTAGATTAAATTTCACTGTTTGTCTGGTTAGAAAACAACAGGAAACACAGCATCCATTCCTATAGATTTCCGTAGATACATCATATTTTCTTTCATTGCAACCATCAACTTTGGCTGATGAAAAAATAATTAATCCAAAAAATACTT
This sequence comes from Climacteris rufus, assembly GCA_013398175.1. Taxonomy (NCBI): domain Eukaryota; kingdom Metazoa; phylum Chordata; class Aves; order Passeriformes; family Climacteridae; genus Climacteris; species Climacteris rufus. The sequence continues at coordinate 212,166 of VZRZ01008316.1, read as the reverse complement.
CTGTAGATTTTGCAGTTGTAATGCAAAAGACTGAATGAATATTAATCTTACAGTAATGAGGGCAATAATGCAGATCTGGTTTTAACTCAGCCATTTCTTGATATATTTTTTGAGATCTTACAGGTTTTTTGAAATCTTTGAACTCTGATCTATTCTTCGTTTCCATACTGTCTAATAAAGTAGATATTGATTGTTAAAAGCAATAATTAGATATAAGGATACTAAAACTAATTTTACTGATTAATGGACGAAAGCAATATAAATGGTCTTGGGTTCCTGTTGTCATTTAGCAGGCTGGTGTGTTATTAGAATTATTTTATTTAACATGCTGCATTGTCTGGTATAATTCTACCTAATTATTGCAATATATCTTGATGCAAAGTTCCTACTGATTTTTCTTCCCAGTTGGCATGATAGGAGATAGTAGTGATACTAGTGAAAGATGATTATATCTGCTCTGGAATCTGATTTTTGTATGTCTTAGACTTCACGATCATTTTAACCTATTTTAAATATGTTCAAGCACCATTGTTCCGATCTGTTAAAGTTTGCACTTGATTTGCACAAATATAAACACTGACAGCAAGAACAATGGACAATAAATGCCTTTATTTAGGTAACCTTGTGTAGCAGTGCAGAACCATAAATCCATCCAGCTGTGATTTCAGTGCTCAGTGCAGCTGATCTTGGTGTATCCCATGTAGATGTTCCATGGCAACTCTATCCTTAGAAAAACAGAACCAGTGTTGGATGAATATGTTAGCACATCAAATATTGTCCCTGCTACTTTGCAGCTTTACAGCTTCATTAACAGTGTTAGAAACTTGACCAGTGAGTCAGGCCAGTCAGTGTTTCCTCTTGCAGGTCTTTTAAGGAGTCAACTTCTTAGTTTAAAGAGAATTTGTTGTTGTTGTACTTTTAAATTACAAAATGGAATTTCTAAATTTTAGAATACTTTGTTAAATGAAATGACCCAGGAGGTGGCATCTGTAGAGTACATGCAAATATTGCTTCCCTTTGCATCCTGAGCTGCTTCCCTCAGTCAGGGTGGCAGGGAAGTGCTGGGCAGAGGGAAGTGCAGGTGCCCACAGCCAACAGCCTCATTGAGCATAGACAGGTACAAAAGGGCATGGTAATCAAACACTTCTTTTCCCTTAAGGAAAATTAGCACCTCAGGAATTTGAATATAGATACACAAAGTCTGTGTGCTGAATATTAAAGCCATAAAATACATCCAAGAGAATTCTAAGGTTATCTACTGAATGAAATGGTAGAAATCCAGGCAGGAGGGTGTGAGTTACTGCTTGTGTGTGAATAAATGGGGTGTGTGCTTTCCATGAGAAGACTTCCTTAAGCTCTTTTTTATTTGGAGAGGTATTTTCTTTTAACAGCCCATTGATGGGTCATTATTTGTGTCACATAGGGCTAATTTAGTCTAACTGGTGTCTTGCTCTCACTTCTCTCCCATCTCTTTTTCTGAGTATTTCAGTGCACACTGCAGAGACACATTTAGGGTTTTTCATTTCGGTGAGGAATGCAGTGTGTTGGTTCCAAAGGCTCCACCATATGGCTCCAGTGGCTGTGCAGTCAGTGCCCAGCCCTGTCACACACAGCAGCTCCGTGTTGTCCTTGTGTGTCCCACTCCAGCACTGGGGAAATGTCTGGAGGAAAGGCAGAGTGGGGACAGACACTGTTCAAGCAAATCACTGAATCACAGAGACATCCAATTTTCCTATTTGTTGCAGAAGGATCATTATGTTTGACTGATTTCTGTTGGTTTGTTTTGTTTTGTGTTTTAGTCACAGAATTAATTGCTGCTGATATTTGGACAGTGATCTTTTTGCCATCTGATCGGTCTGGGGAAAGCAAAAAAGTACAGCTTGTCAAGTAATCCAAAGGTTGTCAATAATGGAAATTCACTGTATGTAAAATTTCCAATGCCTTACTCTTTGTAGCATAACATTTTTCTCTGGAAAACTCGGTGGCTGGATCTTGATTATTCAACTAAAGTAAAATAAATTTTAGGGATAGCAGCTAACAAGAAAATCCATTTCTAGTTTGGTTGGGTTTAGGGTGGTTTTTTCCCCTATTTTTGTCTCCTATCTTAGGAACATGGAACTAGGTTGTAACAAACTTGAATATAGCACATGGAAATTAAATGTAAATTCCCTATTTAAGGCAACTGCCATGAAACACTGATTTCAGCTGAAAAGGATTCAGCTGTGCCCTGGTTTAGCCTCAGTGCACTGAGGATCTCATTCTAGAAACTGTCAAAAGAGTTGCTGGGCATCACTCAAAAAATGGCAAAGCCAAAGCAAGGGACGCCTTAAGGGTGATTTTATTTGCACCTGGACTTTCCCTGTATGATGGCATTGAGTATCCCATCATTTGCAATTAAAAAATCATGATTTTGTGAAGCATTTCCCCCTCTAAGAAGTCTCAGAAGATAAAGGCAAACAAGTGGAAAGGTTGGTCTGAAATTGCTGCTGTGTGAAGAGCTCTCTCTGTTGAACTGCAGCTCGTGTGTCCCAAGCACATATGGCTATCACTGAACATATGACAAGGCCCACACTGACAGAGTGTGAACAAGTGATATGGTTGTGCCTCTACTTCTCGATTTTTCTAAATGAACTACTGAGGTTAGTCAGTAAATCTGGCACTTGAACTAGATGGGACTTAAAAAACTAATCCCAGTAAATATTGTAGATGTTCTGTTATGGTCTTGGAAGCATAACTACTTTGACATAATTACATCAAAATCCATTTCTCTATCCAGAAAGCACAAATCTTAAAGAGATATTTTGTAAGAGATGGACTAATAGGGGAGTCATGACACGGAGATCAAAAGGAGCAGGGAGCAAGGATGCAGATAAATATGTGACTGCCTCTCCCACTCAGCAGCAGACAGGGATATTCCCTTCCAGTTCAGGGAGCCAAATTTTCTGTTTTCACAGAGAGATTCAATCTTTTTCCATAGAAAAATTGCTCCTAATTATATGTGTCCACATAAATAGTTTTAGCCAGTGAACAAGTTTGAAATTGGTCAGTTCCTGTAATCTTTGCCCAAATAAATCTTGAAAGGAAATTAAGGGAATTTGAAGGTAACTGAGGTTGGAGCATGACTTACTGAAAAGTTACACACTGAATAAACTCCATGGATCAAGTCCTGAGTTGGAGTTCTCTTGTTTTAGATGAAATTTTCCTTCAGAAAAATGAGAGCTGCAGTGGACCAGGTGACACAAACTGCTCAAGCTGCTGTAGCAACACACTGGGGAGTAGGCAGTGATTCTGGCCATGGCAATCTGCACAGATGAGAATTTCAAGGTTGAAATTGCCTTTTTTTAATGTAAGAAATGGATTCTTTTTGCAATCCTTACCACAATTACAGCCCTACCATGAATTAGCTGTCTCATTACAGCCTTCTGACCACAAACTCCTTGTATCTAGGCTGGGGGGAAAAAAAAAATTGTAGTGATGACAGAGCCAAACACCTTTCCAGCTGGTAATCCCTTGGATGGTTCCTTTGCCCTTGAAGATGGAAAAAAACATCACAAGACAGAATCATGTATTATGAAACAAAGCCAAGCCAGAGGCACAGATGTGACCCTTGGAGTCCTGGCAGTGCAGATGAGTGAGGAGTTTGCCAGTGTGGATGGAATCAATGGATTCAGCAGAATCTGGCTTTATACTGTCTATATCCAATCCAGGTTAGCTGTGGAGATTGGCCACAACAGTTAAATTTTAGATTAACTACATCAGAATTAAATTTAAGCCAGCAACTTCGTCTGAAAAGAGAAGAAAAAAAGGGGGGAAAAATGGGGGAAAAAGGCATGTAGAAAAGAGGATATTGAATTTGTTGACTTCCTGTCATCTCCTAACCTGACTTTCTGTTCCTGGCTGTGGCTACCAGGAAAAGAGAAGTCACTAGCAAAGGGTGTGTCAGGACATGTCATGTAGGGCATGAGGAAAACAAAGGAATGAAATTGAAGTACACCAGGACTTACATTTCTGCAGTAACCTGTATAAGCTGTCTTTCCTGAGGTTCTGGAATCATCTCCTGGGGTGGAGTGTTTTTGTTGTTTTTGATGGGGTTTAGGTTTTGGTTTTTTGGGGTTTTTGTTTTGGTTTTGTTTTGGAGGGGACTTTTCTGGTTTGTTTTTTTTATTTGGTTTTTTGGTTGGCTTTTTTTTTTCTTTTTTGTTAGTTGGTTGGTTTGTTGGTTTGGAGTGGGGGGGTTTGGTTACTTTGGGTAATTTTGCTCAATTTTTGTGTTTTTTAATTTTCACCGGAAGAAACTATTGACAGACATAAAGAAGACCCAATTGAAACCTTTCTTCCACTTTCTGTCATTCTGTGGGTGATTTAGTCTAAACCATGCTGAGTTTTCATTCCTCTTAGGAAGGGGAAGTATATAAATGCTTGTTGTAAAAAAATCTATCACATTCTCCCCCCAAAAATAAAACCAAAACCCACAGCAAAAAAGCTGCTTCAGTCTGAATGTTGCTCTTTGTTTTCCATTTGATTTGGAATTTCAATCTCAATTAATTATTTGGCTTCCAGATATAAAGCCTGTCCAGTTCTTTCCAACATAATATTTAATATTCTGTCTTTCTACATCATCTTCTTAAGGATACAGATTGTTCTCACCATTTAGTTTCTGCACATTTGCAAATACAGTTGCACAGATTGGGAGCCTTATGCTTCTTTTTGTGGCCTCTAATCTTTTCCTTTAAAACTTTAAAATTTCTCTGGTCTCTTTGATCCCAACCACAATAAACCCATCCTCCCTACAGGGTTTCAGGCAATCCAAGATTGTGTGGCTAGGAGAGGCAATAAGAGAATTAGAGCTAAGAAAAAAATCAGTCTTGTTCTCTAATGACTTCTTATTTTCAACTGCTGATAGAATGAGAAGATTAAATCTCTAGCTGCAAATCTTGTGAGGACAATCTGAGAAAGGGAGAAGCATAAATGATTAGACAACAAGTTCTGCTGGCAAAGGGAAGTGAGGATGTCATTCAGCAAACTTCTGGAATAGAGGAAATGGTCAGAGACAGCCTCAGCAGCAAATAAAGCATCATTGAAATGGTTGAAAAATTCCTCCTGGTTTTGACAGATTGGCAAAGGCATCTGTCATCCCCACTTTCATCACAGCATTTTAAGGAGAGAAAAAGAATTTAGAACTATATTCTTATGAGGTGAAATATGTGGATCAAGCCGGGGACAGCGCAGGGCACATTTCTTTGGATAAGATGTTGAGTAATAATCTCCATTTAGGTCCTTGCAAATGGGCAGAGATTTGCATGTGCTTAAATTTATGAGGCTTGTACCTAAACCATGGACAGATTCAGAGCCTCAGCTGACCTGGTAATGTCCATTTAAGAGCAATCTCGATTATTTTATAGAGATTATGGTGAAATGCATCTTGTTCCAGAACTATTCAGAAATTGGTTCAACTGATTTCATCAGGGACTGCTTTGTATTACTGAATTTGTTTAGGAAAAAAGCAAGCGAGGAAGCTTGTAAAAGGTGACCTATATTAGATATATATAAACACAGAAGTGATTTACATCAATGTACCCAATTCAGAGAAGGAGCACTACAGGGGAAGGACTGCCCAGCTCCAATTTGTTCAAATAATCAACGTGATTTTTCACAAAACAAGCATTGGAGAAGGAAAATAATACAACTAAAACCAGGCTGGAGTTTCTCTGCAGTTTCTTTTGCAGTTTGAGATGTGTGAACATGTTACATCCAGCTCCGTGAGCATTCAGTGTTGCCTGTTTTATTCACTACCAAGACAAGTTAAAATTGTAGAGTCAAACTTCAGCTTTTCCTGTCTTTAAAGGATGATTTCCTGAGCAATGTTCTTTTTACCAGCTGGTTCCTGTGTTCACTGGAGTCCATTGCTCACTTTGAATGCTTTAAATGGGCACCCCCAATGCTTTCAGAAATAATGAATTAGCATTCCTGTTACTAAAGAGTTGCTGGCATTTTGTAATTTTAACTGTTCCTCTAGAATGAAATTAAATCAACAGAGCATTCACTGGGTTTATTTGAAAAAAGAAAGAAAACAAAAATATTTTCGCTTCCTTGAAATGTCAGCTATAGAACATTGTGCCCCAAAGGAAAAAGCACATCGTGAGCTTGTTACTGATCCTGACAGTGGATGCACAACTTCCCTGAATTTCATGGCACTGATTCATGGTAGCCTTTTAACTCAGTGCTGTTTCCAAGTCTCAGAATCATGAAAGAAATGTATTGCAGACACAGCTTAAGTCACATGGGTCACTGGGATGCCTAAATAATTAAATTATGGACACAGGCACAGAAGGATACTGCGCTGCAGCTGCAAATGACCTGGATTTTCAAAATATGCCCATTGTTTACCTTGCACAGAACAGAAGACTTGCTGTTCCAACCAGGTCCTAAAGGACTGAAATGTGTATGCACGGATGAATAGAGGAAGCTTGCAGCTTCCACTGAGGCAGTTCAACCAAAATTTTGATTCTTAGTATAAGAACAACTTAGGCTGAGTGTTCACAGCAAACCACCTGCACATCACGCTAGTCCTTAGAGGGAAAAGGGTGGAAACACCCCAAGTCCAGAGCTGAGTTTTTTACACGGTGATGGACTCTAGTACAGAGATTGGAGAATACAGTAAAATCAATCCGAATTGATGACTTTACTGTTTGTAATCAAAGTCTCCATTCCAAAACTCCAAGGAAGAACAGCAGTTGGGAGCAGGAAGTGCTGAACACAATGTGTGCAGTAGGGTGAGAACGTGACCATGTTCCTGCAAAAACTGGAGTACCTTCTACAAAGCTGTTCAGGCACAAGCCTAAAATACATTCTGTTGCACAAGTCATCAAAACTGCTTGTCACCATTATTCCAGGTGGATTTTGTGAGGGTGTTGTTTTGTAACAGCCTTGGATTTCTGTAACTCTTTCAGATTTTTGACAAAGAAGCTAAAGATCTGGAGCGAGAAGTCTGCTTTATCGATATTGCCAGCGATGAAATTCCCGAGCGCTATTACAAGGAGTCAGAGGTAAGAGACAACTTGGCCATGAACTGGGAAGGAAGGGAGGTAAGAGGCTTCAGAAAAGCCTGGATAGGAATCAAAACCTTTTTATTTTTGTATGAAATCCTGCTGGTCAGTAATATTTCAAAAGCTTTTGGTTAGAGGGGAAGCAGACAGCAGCCTCTCTGCCTGGATTGCCCAGCACTTTCTTTTGGAGATGATTCCTTTTGAAATGCTTTCCTACCCTTATCAGAACACATCCTGTAGCAGGACAATTCAGCTGAATTAGTCCAAAGTAGAAAAGGCCTTTTCTTTGCATTGTGGAGCTCAGTGAAGAGTTTGCAGATCTGAGCAGTTTTAAACATCCCTGCTGTCCTTGCTTGCATCCACCCCAAATAGTAAATCCTGCAAAGTGCCCCCAGCAAAAGACAGATGTGCTGCAGTAACAACAGGGCTGATGCTCAGTTGCTGGAGGAGGATGATGACACAGGACCAAGAGGGACTGAAGCACACTGCAGACTGCAGCAGATCTGCCAAAAAGCATCAATGGCAGCAGGCACAGTCACTCTTTGAAAATTCCCTCGGAAATTGCTCCCATGTATATTTGATGGAGCACATCTCTGAAGAGAGTGTTTCTTCTAGGTCAATGCAATTCACTGTTTGAAATCAGCAGTCACCATGCAAATGAAGATGAGGTCTCAATGTTTTAATCTCTGAGTTGAAAAATGATGGTTCACAACAAGCAGCTAGAAAGGAATGATCAGATCTATGCTCACATTTAATTTTGGAGATATGATTTGCCTCTGGAGCCAAGTCTATATTCATAGCTGGCAGTGAGTATGGCAGCTGTTTAACTATCTAAAACGAGACTACATAATCATTTTTAGCATAGAAAGTGAAGACTTGCCAAGGAATATATTTCTATACTATAGGAGACATGATTTTTGGACTAAAAAAGTCGAGTACTTGTTATCTTCCATTTATATAGATCCTATTTTGAATGTTATGTATGGGTCATAAACCAAAATTGAGTCTACACTAGAATGAAAAGTAATTTTATTACTTTCCTTAGATAATGAAACCCATCTGTTTAGTACCAAAAATTATATAACACCTCATGAAACAGCTTCTTGGTCCCATCATCTTATCTGAGCTCCATGGATTCTGGCTCCATTTAGGAATGAGCTGCTAAAGGAATGGGTCAGCATTTGACTGTACTTTAAAGAAATCCTGTGAGATTTTTCATTTCAGTCTCTGCACTTCAGAAATTGTAAACATGAAGGTAACATCCAGTTTTGCAACTTTCCTGCTCATTTTTAATAGCCAACAATTAAGCATAATTTCTCTATGATTAATTTCATGATACAGAAAAACAGCCTCATCTTAAAGGAGAATCAAGCATTTCAGAGTCTCTGTGTTGTTACTTCAGAGACAAATCTAAAGACCCAGTTCCAAGTGAAATGGAATTTTATATGGGTTTAAACAACAAAAATAGCCCAGCATCTGTTGTTTTGTTCCGTACTGATGGATGATTTTTCTGTTGACTACCAAATTCTGTTTCAGAATTCATACAGAGCAGTAAGAACACCTTTAGCATTTAACTGTGCACATGCTGTAATTGACAGTGAATTAATAATAGTTAAAAATAGTGGATCTTTTGAAGTTTCCAAACTACTGGAGTTTTATTCTACCACATGATGAACATGAAGCCAAATTCCCATTTCTGATGAGGCCTCTTACATAATTTAGAGACTATAAAAAGATTTTTAATGTTTGCAAATGTAATTTCTGTCTGTTTTCTATCAGAACAGTAATTCTATGCAAATGAGAAAGGGTTTGTTTCCCAAATAACAGCTTCAGAGATAACTAAACCCAGTTAGTGTAAGCTTTTGAAAGGTATTTTAGTTTCATTAATAACAACAATTTGGCTGCTTTTAGATCATGTAATCTGAACTGATACTAAGTTTAAAGATTAAAAGTGAAGTGCAATCCTCAGGGTTTAACAATTAGATCCCACAGGATAAATGTCCTGACTCCCATCCAGAAAGACCAATGAGAACAATTTTAACTTCAGGCATGTCAGTAATCTCTTCATTTCAGTGGCTCTTTCACAGGCTTAAAATAAAGCAAGTTCTGCATCAGGGTCAGCACGTTTGGCAGCTTCTAGAAATGAGCTTTAATTTTCCTTACATTCTGACAAAAGCACATCCTCCTTCCATTAAAAATATACTTCAGTTTTTAACAGCACATGTCCTTATTTAGCTGTATTACTGCATTCTAGAGAGTGGCTTAAATAATTTAAACCCTTCAAACACTAGTTCCACTGCTTGTTCTTATGAGCCTGATGGCAGAGGGACAAAGCCACCATCCTATGTGGCCTGCCACCTACAGTCTAAAAAAGAGTTTTTCAGTCATCCTGACATGAATCTTACAAACAGATTCCATTTTCATTTACATAATAATGATTCACACATAAAAAGACAAAATTTATAAGCCATCTTTGTATGTATAATGTTCCAGTTGAATTGAATAGTTCATTCTGACCAGTGCTGGGAGAAGAAAAAGTGTTCCATGAAAATGGCCTGATGACTGAAGGGAAAATGATTGAATTCAACTTTGTGCATATTTGCTTTTCTCTCCTTCTAAATATTAACTAAAAATGAGAAGAGAAGAATCCAGTTAGCTGGAGGCTTAAGGAGAGCTGTTGCTTCATTTTAGGAACTTTAAGGGAGCCTCTGCCAATAATCTTGAGGGATCTCTTGTACAGAATCACCCAAGTGATTGGAATTCCCTTGAGGATGAAGGGCTTATCTGTCAGTGTGCACAGAAGGACTGAAATCACCAAGTCAGTAGTGAATCAGAAGACAGTTTTGTAAGCTGTTACAAACACTTACAGAGTCCAATTCTGTCTTTTGTGGAGGTGAACTGATTTCTGCCCTTGAGAAGGTATAACTGCAGAATTCAGGTATCCCAAACAGATAACTTCACTTTAACTTCATGACCATCTACAATCTCCATCATGAAGTAGCCACATCTTAAATACAAGGGTTTTTTTTACAAGCATGAGTCTAATAATTTAAGTTTTAAGAAGTTTAAATGTGAGGTTCCAAATGAAGAAATGTTTATTCTAGATCCAAGCTAAAAGGTTTGCCTGTTTGTCTGTAAGGAGCCACATGTGTTTGCAAATCTGGATGTACATATTGCATCATATACAGAACTTTAGGTTTCTGTACAGAGAATGTACCAGCCAGGTAAGAGTAGCTGTACATTTTGTGAAGTCATTTCCTTGTGACTTTACCATCAATGAATATGTATGACCAGCCATTGTGTATTCCCCATATAGACAGATATATTTATCTGAATTATAGAAAAGAATAAAACTGAGCTATGCTGAGCAGTGAGGGCCTCCAGTGAATCATTCATGAAATGAAACATTTACTGTAGATGTGAGCTACTGAGCAGAGTGTTCTGTGCAAACATTGAAGTTCTCAGAATTAACCATCTTTCATTTCCTGTTTATAACAAAGCAATGGAGAGCTGGACAAATGGAATAAACTTTTCAGGCTACTTCCAAACAGCTTCCGTGCAGCTGCTGCACTTCTCTTCTTCCACTGCTGCCTTTTCTTCTTCAGCACAGCTGCACTGTGATACATCCACCTTACCCCTGTCCAGGTGCTTTCAGAGTAACAAAACCTCTGTCACATCACTAAATTGTGGTAGCTGAAATAATCCAGCTGCCTCAGTCCTCCAGTGAGTGTGGGCACCGTGTCAGCACAGGAGTTCAGTGCAGGATATAGCAAAAAACACACTCATTTCCTTTTCCTTACTCACTTAGTATGTGAGTTTACATAAAGTCTGACTGGATTATCATATTTTAACACCTCAGAACTGTCCCAATATTTACAGTTCTTAAGTATTTAGTTGGCTCTTTCAGAAAATAGCATTTAATGGAAATGACAAAAAAAGTCCTTAAAAAATGACTCCACGTAAATGTCTATAGTAACATCTTTACATCAACAAATCTTTCCTGAGCCCTGGCTGTAAAAGCTGAAATCCAAAACCTAGCAAGTACAGCTGACGCTGAAACACCAGATGACAGGTATTAAACCCATGATTGGTCTGAAATTTAAGATCAAACAAAATGATCTTCAGCTTAAAGAGGAAAAAAAAATTATTGCACTTCAAAAGCACTGTGGTATTGCCATAGGAGTCTGAAGAAATTAATCCAGGCATTAAAAGGAAGGAAGGATCTGTTTCAGGGACATCTGGGTCCTTGCAGAGAGGGAATAGGATGTGTGGCACAAGCAGGGTGCACTTTCACCTCTGGCATGTTCAGCTGGGACCTTTGCCCGTGCTGGAATGGCCACAGGAGCAGCAAGGGGAGACAGGAGGGTGGCAAGGATGGTGTGTGCCCTGTGCAGCTCCCAGCACACTGACAGGAGGGTGGCAAGGATGGTGTGTGCCCTGTGCAGCTCCCAGCACACCCACAGGATGGTGGCAAGGATGGTGTGCCCTGTGCAGCTCCCAGCACACTCACAGGAGGGTGGCAAGGATGGTGTGCCCTGTGCAGCTCCCAGCACACTCACAAGGGAGGTGTTGCCAGCTGCAGGATGGTGTGGAAGCTTCCAGTCAGGCCTGATACCTTGGCAGAGCTGAGGGCAAGTTTGCCATGCAGATCTGGGGCGTTTGTGTAAACAACAAGTGCATTTCATTATTTAACTCTCAGTACAAAGGAACAGTTCAGAATTAATTGTGAAAAGACATTGCAACAACCCAGCGCTGTGTTGGTGTTTGCTTCCTGGAAAGGGCATTACCATTCCATGTCTGATGCCCCTGACGTCCATGAGGGAAGTTAAGTAAATAAATGCTAAATGATAAATAATAGAGTCCAACAATAACCATGTTGAGCCAGGACTCACGGTCTAAGTAATAAACTCTGGGAGAGTGCTATGTTTGAAACCATATCCAGCACACTGGGGCTTTTATTTCATTGTAATTTTACATTTTATTCTCAACTAAGCCCAGCTCGTGGGTTATGATGTTTCTGCTCTGTTGGCAGAAGTGCTATTTTTAAATCACTCTGCACCTGGCAATAATGTATTGCAAATACAGAGTAGGTTTTGCTCCTCTAGCAAAAGGATTTGCCAGATGGGCTTTCCTAATAAATTGTGTCTGATAAAAGGACGAGAAGGTTATTTAAACAAAAAGATTTTAGCTATGCCATTACATTTAAAACAGATTGAGGGTTTTGCCAGCAGATAAATCAAGGGGAAAATAGTGAATAGACTCAGTATTCTTTGGATGATGCCTTCTCTAGGAAGAAAGGAATGGGTGTCTAAAAGCAAAAATAAGGCACACACAAAATTAATTAGCTAAATAATAACACAAAAGTGGGGTCAGAGCAAAGTTCATCTTGCCCAGTTTCTAGTCACAGAAAGAAAAGCTTCAAGTACGTGTGCCATGAGTCCTGCCTGGAAAAGCAGTGCTGGGTACCAATATCATTTCTGCTTGCCTTTAATTGAAAATTATCAGCTCTGCTTCATATTTTTGTTGTAGAAGGACTTTATATGCCTAATTGCAGAAAGGGTTCCAGGCTGTGAGTCTTAATCTGACGATTTAACCCATGAGTTAGGCACATAAAATCATTCTTGTCCAAGTTCTCACTAATTTCAGTGGGCTTTGGAGTAGGCGTTGAAGAACAAAAGATGAGCAGTCCTGGTCTCACCAAAGTTGCTCTGGCATGGCATGCTCCCCATGGCTGTGGCCAGTAGCAGAGGCCTAAGAAAGATGTAATTACATGCAAAATACAGAGGTGAATGTGGAGATTCTTTCTCTAAAGGCTTTCTTGTATGATCCATGGGACAAGGAACTGCTGAGACGGAACTTGTTTCTTTCTAAAATAGTCCAAGATGTTGTTAGACACCTAATTTTTTAGCAGCTGGGTTAAAGCCCAGTGATATTAGTTTCCCTTACAACAACTCACCTCTGTCAAACACTTGTGTCCTTCTAAATTGATGGCCCAGATATTGAATTCTCAAGTTGACTTTGCCTAATGTCACAGTGTGCCTTACATCCCCCTGCTTGGCTTTTGTGCAGCCTTTGTGTCTCAGCTCCCTGAGCAAGCACTCAGTAAAGCCTTTAACACCTTGATCTTCCATACAGCAGCCTGGAAATCTGTTCCTCTGAGCTCTGGCTGCCATTCATCAGACTGCAGTTTTACAGTAGCAATATGTTAATGTTTTAGAGAGGCAGGAATTTCCCTAAGAGCTGTTGGATGTGAGTTGCCCGTACAGTCCGTCATCGTCTGGCTCTTCCATGGAGCTCTCCAGCCAATTTGTGACTAATCCTCATGTCCTTCAAGAAAAAGGGACAGGACTAAGGGATGCAGAGGTGCTGTCTCTGGGTGCTGTCAAAGGAATCTGCACCTGGGAGTGATGGCATGGATGAGTTGCGTTGCAGTCAGTGGGTGATTTGTGGGTCACCAAGCTCAGAGTGATTCTCACTATGGGTACCCTTGTCTGCTGGTTAAACTCACCAAACCAAACCAGACCCAAGTTATAAAACTTGGGACTGAGCAGTGATGCAGGGCTGTTATTCATGATTTCATTTTTATTTAGAAATTCTCAATATTTGATACGGACTCAAATCGATTACATTAAATCCCCTTGGACTGCACTGAAGTTATTCAATTATAGATCTGGTGATCTCTGAAGGGATATAAAGTGCAACACTCAGAATTATTAAAGTAACTGAAATGCTGAATCAAGGCAATGGCTCCATCACCCCAGCATCATCTGTGTAAGAAACAGCAGATCCTGCCTTATAGAAAACTATTTTCCTTTTTAGAGATACTTATTTTACACTGGAATATTTTGCAGGAATATTTGAGATAATATTTTCTATAATTATTTCTTTATTCAAGGAACCTCTTACAAGAACATTACATCTTTCTGAATATTAGTCTTAGTTCTTCCCTTTTTTCTTTTTATCAGCATTATTATTATATTGATTGCTTCAGGCAATGATCAATTATAAAACAAGTCTTTCAACCAGAAAATGTGTAGATCCATCTGTGGCTGAGCTTTGTTGGGTGAGAAGATTGGCAGCAGCGTGTGACCATGAGCTGTGCTATACAGGGGCTGTTGCTCTGATAAATGATGATGCTGAATTGTTTTTATGGTGATTTAACATTGAAACCTTATTATACTGCGAGCTCAAAGTCTCCACTCTGCAAAGTCTGTGTCAGCAATAAAAGCAGTGACATTCACAGGGAGGAAAGGCTATCACCTCATTAGAGGTTTGTAGAGAAGCTTTAATGGCAAAGCTTCAGTTTATGGATAAAAACAGAAGTCAGGACAGAACTAAACAGTAGGAAATAGGAATGCTGAATGATACATGAACTCGTATTGAATGAAACAAAATGAAGATCAGAGTAGTCTTATCAATTTTTTGTTAGTTTTTCTCCTGATTGTCATCCATTTAAAGCATAATTGATGCACATATTGTGTTTAACAGTTTTTATAACAAAGAATCTTCCCAGACCTCAGCACTGGGGAAGGAACACAGCTGAGTGCTTGTGATTATTCTTCAGGACAGATTTTAGAAGCTCCACTCTGAATTTTCTGAAATGACATAATTTTCAAGTTCTGACAATCAGTGCTTGACCGTAAATTATTTCTATTTACAAGATATAATTAGCAGGATTGGACATAAAGAGAAATAGAATTATACCAATATGGAAAATAGCACTTTCATAGATAACACTGTATCTTGTCCAGATGAAATTAAACTTTAAAGATGAACTAATGCCTTTAATGGTTTTATGAAATTATGTTGTAATTTCACCAGTTTCCTTGATTTCCCAGTTCCTTGCAGAGAGGCAAAGTTGGAATTACTCAGTGTTTGCTCATAATTCAGTTATAACCAGAGATGGCTAAACTGGAGGAGTTTCCTACTTAGCTTAGGATGTACAAGTTCACTTAAAACTGAAAGTGTCATTGTCAGGGTCGGTGTTGAAGTGTCAAAGCTCCAGTTGGACACAATTTCAGGAAGACAGGCATGGGTAGAAAGTACAAGCAGTTCACACTGAGGGACAGTGCAAAAGCAGGCTCTGAAGAAGCCACTTTTTTTTTTTTTTTTTTTTCCAAAGGCCATAAATAACCCTTGGGGGGCACTGAACGTTAAT
>VZRZ01008316.1:183397-196957 GCA_013398175.1 Climacteris rufus | reverse complement strand
AAGCCACTTTTTTTTTTTTTTTCTTTCCAAAGGCCATAAATAACCCTTGGAGTGCACTGCACTGTAATGACTTGCAATAACAGATTTTCTTATAGCAGAAAACATCCTAGATGATATGATTGTCAATGCATCTCCAAGAACACGCTGCCATCAATTCACTGCCAGGAATGGATTTCAGGATATCCTAGTGCATGTTTAAGTCAATTTCCTATTACTTTTTCATAATGTTTATTAGCATGTTTTAGTATTTTATGTCTTACCAAAACTTTTACTTTAGCAAACCTACAAACATGACTTCCCCTCTTGCATTTCCCTGTATGTTTTCTTTGTTTTTCAGGACCCCAAATATTTCAAGTCACAGAAAACTGGAAGAGGCCAATTGAAAGAAGGCTGGAGAGAGACTCATCAGCCAATTATGTGTTCCTACAAACTTGTGACTGTGAAATTTGAAGTCTGGGGACTTCAAACCAGAGTAGAGCAATTTGTACACAAGGTCAGTGAAACGGGAGCTGTTTCTTATCCTTCACATAAGCAGAAGTTGAGCACTGCCAGGAATGTGGCTGTGGCTGTGGAGAAGGCTGGGAGCTCGGCCCAGTCTGTGTTCAGACCTCTCACAAGGTCTGGGAGCCCTGGAGCAGAGCCAAGGACTTCACTCTGGCTACAAACTTGACAAAGGCTGGAGCTGCTCTGGCCTAAGGTTGAGAGAAACTATCAGTAACATTTTCAGTGCTGTGACAAATATATGAGCTCTATTTATGAGCACCCATACACATAGCAGTGAGGTGCTGAATTCCTTAGAAACAGAGAGTGGGAAAGTTTTCCAATCAGTTTACCAAAAAATCAATTAACGAATGGCATAACAGCCAAGTGATAAGATTTTTCACAGTATTGACCTTCCACATGTTCCAAAAACTAAGAAGGAAAAAGAAGAGATCCAGAATGTCTAATTAGTGGATTCTGCACACCTTTCCAAATGGATTCCCATGCTGACATGGTCCAATGTTGGCAGCAGATCCACTTCCAGTGAGAAGCTGGACTAGGGGCCCTTCAGAGCCAGCAGGTCTTTTCAGACACAAAACTGTCCGAGGGTTTTTCATTCTCAATCCTGTTAAAAGACAACTGTGTTACTTTTCTGAGCTGTTTTGTTGCTGCTGAGGCCTTTAACCCTTTCCTTGCTTGCAGGTGGTCAGAGACATCCTGCTGATCGGTCACCGGCAGGCCTTTGCCTGGGTGGATGAGTGGTATGGTGAGTGTCCTCCAAATTTAGTCCCTCTTAAAAGGCTGACCCAAAGCTTAAGACAATTACAGCAGGTTTCCATTTGCTTTCATGGATCATCAGGTCCCAGTGTGAGTTGTTCATGAAGGAGATGGAACTATGTTAAAGCTCATCTCCTTCACCCTCCTGCCATGGGCAGGGACACTTTCCACTAGACCAGGTTGCTCCAAGCTCCATCCAGCTTGGCCTGGGGCACTTCCAGGGGTGCTGGATTTAGGCAGCCAGTAGGCAGCATCCAGGGATGCCTTTCCATCCCAGCAGCTCAGTGTTCCTGCACCAGTGCCCTCACCCTGCACTGCAGGCAGGCAGGAGTCATCTGTGTGGAGAGCCTCATGCAGCTTTGAGTGAAGCTTCTTCTTAAGGCTGCCTTAACATGCAGTCATTTCCATGCTGCAGAGTCCTTACCTCTGATCCAACACATTTCCAGCTTTTTAGGGAAGTTTTAACCTATTGATATAGATTGCAACAAAGAAAAGATGGAGCTTTTCTGAAAAAAGATGTACATAAGCATAAATCCTACTGGGTCTGATTCAGCTGCCAAAAGTTTTGGGAATCCATAGGCCAGCTGTGGGAATATGGACACTTCCAGTAGGACAGAGTAATCTGAATATCAAACCAGCCAATTACATTGCATAAAATAAGCTCACTGGGCTTGTGCTTTTTACATGTGTTTTCAGCAAGACATATCCATAATCACAGATACTCTTAAAACAGGTTCTGAGACAGTCCTGTAACATATAATAGGAGAATGTTTATTTAGACCCTCCCTAAGCTTCAGGAAACACTGACTGGGCATTTCATGGGTGAGTGACAGCTCTCTCATGAGAGCTCAGAACCAGTGTGCATTGCTCAGGAACAGTCACTGCTGCAAACACACCTCAGAGGAGTCACAGCCCTGCACAATTGTACACTGGAATTTAACAACAAACTCAATGGGCTCATCGTTTGGAAATAGAAAAAAAATGTTTTTGAAATCACAGTGTTCTTATAAATTTAATACTGCATGAAAATCTTGTGCTGTAGTAGTCATAAAAATACTTAAAGCTGCTAAAAATATATTTTGTTTTGGGATAGCTGTACCTAATAAGAGAATTTTATACCCAGTCAGGGAGAGTTCTTCAGAGCTATTTGTTTTTAATTATAGATTTCTTTTTTTACCTGAAATAGAGTGATCTGTTCCTTCTCCTGTACCAAGTCAGGGAAACTGGTAACTTTAAATAAAACAGCCTGACTTCATGTAAAAATTGAGCCCATAAATTTCCTCCCAATCTACCCAAAATATCTATACAGTGAGAGATGGAGAAGTTACTGGGAAGCAAAGTGTCAGCTGCACTTCAGCAGAGTTACTCCTAATGATGACAAATGAGTAGCCATGAAGTTAAACACACAGAATGGGGTTTGCTCAAAAACATTTCACAATAGGTTTTCCCCTCCTAAGTCTGAAATCACCCTGTCAAAAATACTCTTTCCACAAATGAAATGTTGTGATACACAACTGTCTTGTGGATTTTTCCTGTCAGTGAGACTTTTGCTAACTAATATAGTGTACTTTTAGAGGTTAATTATACAGCTAAGTACAAAACCTAAAAAATCTGGGCTTAATAAAATAGATATGAATAAAGACTCAGTATATAGCATCAAAAATATAATTTTAAGTGTCTATTAACACCTTTTAAAAGAAAAGCTTGAGAAAGACCTGGAGATGATGGCAGTCAGCTAAACTGAATCAAATAATCAGTGTAATAAACAAATGTTATGTTAATGACTGGTTGCTGTTACTGACCCTGTAAGTATGAATGTGTTTTGTCATTAAATTTACTAAACTGTATTTAGCTTTCTTCTTAAGAAAATCTATTTTCTCAGTGTTACTTACTAAACAAGAGCATGTTCTCTGCTTGGCAAAGTGCATCCCAGCATGTCACTGACACTCTGGCTTCTGAGCTCATTTCTCATTCCAGATAACAGTAAAAGACTGAAAGAGTATGAGTTAGTGGTATTCCATGTTTCCTTTTGACCAAATTTTTAGACTGCATTTCTTTTTACTGATGAATTATGACATTGTGCTGCCACTAAAACAGCTGAAGTTGGATCTTGCCTTAAAAGCTGCCTCATTAAATGCAGCAGGAGCCTCCTGGCACAGAACAAGGAGTGGTGTGGTACAAGAATTCCCAAACCCCAGTGGCACATCACAAACTTGAGAAAAATGGGAGCCTCAGGAGCAGATCACAGAGTGCATGACCAAAGGGGCACCCATTTGCAAGTAGGCTCTGCTCATAAAATGCTCTGTAAGTGTTTGAGTAAAAAGTTCATGGCTGTTTTTAGGAGGCTCTGAGTCACCAAACCATTGTAAAGAACAGACCAAAATCTGAAACCCCTCCTATTCTGACTCCTTACTCCCCAGTGGATTTATTGAAAGCATGGGAATACTCACAAGAGTAAGGTCACAAGTCAATTATTGAATTCTTTATGTTTTTGCTGGAGTTGTGGTTGATGACAAATCCTGTTCAATGTGTAACCAGTGCCTGGAGTTACACAGCACCTGACAGACTGTGCAGGATGGACACCTCCAGCCAGGCTGGGCAGGGGTAAATGATCCTGCTGGTGGGATCAGCCTGATTGTGGGATATTTCTAATTCTTATAATTCATTAAATTGCTTGAGGCTACACAACCATTAACATAATCACTACTAATTCACAGTATGTGTTAGTTTCTGGAATCTAAACTGGTGTGGGTTCTAACACTAAGAGTTTTGCTGGTAATGAGATGTACAACGCAAAGTTAACACAAACTCTTTTTACAAGTGCTGGAAAGGTAAGTAAATATTTATAATATTTCTGTATCTATCCTTTATTCCAAAGGATCTTCTAAAATCTCTTTAGAAGATCTTGGCCTCTGCCAAGGCCTGCACTTCAGTACTTCCTGCCTACCTTACATTACACAGATACTCCTAAGCAATTTCCACTCCTTCCTGTTCTCTGACTCCCTTTGACTTAACCTCACACCTTCCTTGGCTGACACAACTACCTTTATGAGGCAATTTTCATAAAGCTAGTTGCTCCTTGCTTTTTTAAAAATCCTTTGTTGGCTTCTGCTGAAAGACTTTGTGTTCCTAGAACCTTCTCCTTAGGAAAAAAAAAATTAAGTTTGCACTGAATCAATGGAAAATGCCAACGATTTTGAACTTTTTACAGATATGACTATGGATGATGTTCGAGAATACGAGAAAAATATGCATGAAAAAACCAACATTAAAGTTTGCAACCAACATTCATCTACTGTGGATGAAATAGAGAGCCATGCCAAAGCAAGAGTATGTTGATTTTTAAAACATATTGCCCATCCTCAGATAACACACCTGCACAGACCAGAGAAGAGCAACCAATTGCTGATCAGTCAGTGGAATTTTGGGGAGGTTTTGCTTCAATAGGAACAGAATCTTTCTCCATGAAGTGCAATCCTGCCTTTGGTTTGCACTGTGAACCTGCCAGTCATGTAAGGAAGGGTGGGGTTGGGCTCATACACAGCTCCCTGTCTTCCAGGAAACACAGTGCTCAACTTTCAGGTGGATGCATAAAGAGGAATTTAAAGAGGATTTGTACTTTCTATTCTTTGAATAGTTCAAAAATGCAAGAGTTCACAGTGGTCCAGTCAAAAAGCCAAGAACATGGGGAGTGGAAAACTTCTATGGAACTCACAAAATTCTTTGTTTCACCAGGGAAAAAATATCTAATGAATTATTCACTCTTTTAAAGGTAATTTTAATGTCACTGTCATTGATTAGCTACCAACAAAGTGCAAAGTATTTTCAGAAGTGTTTTAACAGTGGTTTGTGAAGAAGGGCAGGTTTCTCTGCAGGTTCTTTTATTCAAAGTCTGGAAATTTCATAAAGTTTTTAATTACCTAATTAGGGCACCACAAGTAGGGGCCTACAATTAGGGATTGTTACTCTCTGCAAATAGAAAAGATGCAGTGGCCTTTGCTCTTGAAATGTCATTATTCCTTTATTTCTTTATTTCTACTAATGATGCTGTCAAACTCAGTGAGGGTTTTACTCATGTAGGGAGTGTGGGGCAAGGGCTCCAAGTCTGTCCATGGTTCTTACTCAGGGCCAGTTGTCCCCAGCCTGAGAAGGTGTCTGAGTAATCCCCAGGAAGGTAATTCTTGTGTTTGTAACACAGCAGCTTCACTGACATCAGGGTTACTCCTTAGTGGAGAATTAATTCAGATTTTTGGCTCTGTGCTTCAGGATTTGGTTCTGAATGAAGTCTGCCACCTGTAGTTTCCACGTGGAAAAATTGTCATTGAGGTCAGAACAGAAGTTGTTATTAATGAAAAAAAAGAGACAATCTGAGCCTTCTTAGCACACAGTAAGGACTGTTTTACTTGACTGTATATCAAAATAGAAGGAAATTTAAACAAATATAAACTAAAAAGCAAAAGTCGACTGAAGTATTTAATGTCTGAATTGAAAAATGAAGAGTCTTGGAGGCTCCACTCAGCAAGACTTCACTTAAATGACCAATGCACTGAGAAACCTTCCTGTCCCTTCCATTTGTCCAAGACAGCTTTTGGTTCACACTGTACAGAATTCCTCAATCAGAATCCCTGTGATCAAAATCCCTCCATCAAAATCGGGGGATTTTGGACCCTTTGAGCGCAGAAACCCTTACACACTGTTACAGGGTGTGAAACGAAATGTAAACCAGCAAAAAGGGTTCAAATCTCTCTGCAACACCAGTAGGTACAGTTCCTCTGGGACCATCTGTTTATTGCCACCACTTCTCTCAGATTTGAAAATCAGCATCGTTCTCACTCCTAATAAGTGGCAGTGTGGGCTGGGGGGGTCCCTGGAAAGTGGTGCAGGGGAGAGAGAAGGCAGCTGGCACCGGGCATGCTTTTATTTATTTAATGTAATGTTGTAGCACACCAGAAAGCTGCTTCCATGTAACATTTGCAGCCAGGGTTGCACGTCTGCAGCTGGGTGGTGGTAAAAAGCATCAATGCCCCGGCAGGACGGGATTTTCTGCATATTTGATAATCTCCACTGCCAGTCCTCTGCTTCAGACACTCAAGTACGTGAGGCTTTTTAATTGATTAAAAGGCTACTGTTTTATTTATGGCTTTCTGAGCTTTCGAGGCTCAAAGAATCTATAAATGGTCTGATGAAATATTTCAAATTTATGGATTTAACGTGACATTCAGCAAAAATCTGAACATTGCCTTCAGTCGGCTGGGTGGGCGTCTTGCGGGCGCTGCAGACATGGAGCAGCAGGTTCCAGAAGAGCTGATTTTCTGCTCAACTTCCCAGTTTGCAGCAGCTGTCGTTCCTTTGGGATTTTGGGGGAAGTTCTGCACGGCTCGGCTCAGCCAGAGCCCGTCCGTGCCGGGATCGCGCTGCCCTCTTGTGGGACCCGAATTTCCATGGCCAAGCGCCTTTAACCTCCCAGCTCATCTCGCCTCCTTTGCGGGGAACTGAGCAGTGAATTTGTCACTTGACCGCTGTTCAAGTGCAGTTTGTGCATGGAAAGTTGGAAGGCACCTTGTGGCTTTGTCAAGCCAGAGGGAATTCTTTAGGCTTTCTTAGCGGAAAAGCAAACCGGGCTCGGTTCTGTGCATGAAGCTGCAGCTACAAGTCAGCGGAAGGAGAGAGAATTTTTCATCCCCTGATAATTACAGTGGATGAACAAACCCACTACAACCCTTTGCCTGTTTGGGCTCATGATCTAAACGAAAAATTTAAAACCCCTTTCAGCTCTATTTTGTTTGAAGTTCTGAAAAATTCTGCCTGCTGCCTGTGTATCCAAATGTACTCTTTAGCTGGGTTTTCCCAGCAATTAGAGGCTGCAATCTTTATTCAGCTCGAAGCCAGGCAGAAGAACCATTAGTACGTGATTAATGTACTTAAAACTCTGTTTCCTTTACATTGTGCTTATTGTGTTCCAGTCAGCGCATTACAATGGGGAGGCATTCATGTGGAGAATCACTTAATGAGATGCATGATAAGCAGTCATTCCCTGATTTAGAATTTGGATGGAAGTAGTTTAACTGAGTTAATGAAATGATTATTTGAAATTATTCTAACATGCTTTTGTCTTTCATTCCTTCTCGTTGAAGACATGACAATGGATGAAGTCCGAGAGTTTGAACGAGCCACTCAGGAAGCTACCAACAAGAAGATCGGGATTTTCCCACCGGCAATATCTATCTCTAACATTTCCATGCCTTCCTCAACCCGCAGTGCTCCATCTAGTGCTCCATCAACTCCTCTCTCCACAGATGCTCCCGATTTCCTAACAGTTCCCAAAGATCGGCCTCGGAAAAAGTCTGCTCCAGAAACTCTCACTCTTCCAGATCCATCGAAAAAAACCTTTTAAATTAACCCTGCATGTTTCCTCCTGATAAGCCATGTCAGCCACAGCAAGAGTGACATAACTCAATTGCTACAAAGGTCGTGGTGGTTTGTTGATTTTTTTGGTTTTTTTTCATTTTTGCTTAAAATAATCTTTCTGGTGTGGAAAGATGACTTCTTTCCTCAGACTTGATCCTTAAAACCTTCTGAAAAGTGCATGCAAGAGAAAGTAGTTTATATATTCCTAAAGTAGTGTTTCAAGCCATATGGTGCATCTTACTGACATCAATGGAACAGTCTGAGGGGATGCTATAAACGAAAATCAATCTTTCTGTAGCAGTATTCTGCCTGCAAACCCTCATCTAGGTCACAGCATTTATAATTAGGAGTACGTATTAAGTAAATCTGCCAAGGACTTCTGAGGCAAATTAGTGCCAACTAGAATGCAGGGTTAACAGAACAGAAACCCTGCCATTTTCTTCTTTTATAACCAATTTTAAAAACCTTCCCACTCTCAGGCTTCTCCTGTGTGTTCATAAACCTTTGACCTGTAATTCATTGTACTTGAACACCAACAGATCCACATTTCCCTTAATATGACTCAGGATTTGGGGCCTAAAACACAAAACACAAATCTTTTCAAACCTAAAATATCACTGTATCAAAGCCCCAGTTGTAATTAATTATACTGACGTTGAGGCCATTGAACTATTTCTATCTTGCACAGAATTTGTAAAAGAGACCACCTATTTCTTGTAGATAATGTATTTTACTAGCTCTCCCCTGTCCTTTTGTGAGCTCAGAGTGTTGGTGTTCATCAGTGGTGTTCTGTGTGTGACATTGGAAAAAAGCAGCTGAATTGTGCCAGTTGAGAATCAAAACCAATGAATTTTGTCTTTTCCTCGCTGGAAGAAGAGTGGTAGTCAGGCTGTGAGACCTTGAATGTAAAGAGAAGAAAATGTGAGACTCCTTTTTCTTTCCTGCCCTGCATCTTTCCTAAACAGTACAATGTGCTGACAGGCAGCTGGATCCAGGCACTGCCTCCTCTGGGGAAGGGAGGACAGAATCAGTCACTTTAAAAAGCAAAAGAATCGTGGGTGATGTTGAGGAACCAGAAGTGCTCTTCCTGGTCTGTGTGTGAAATCACTCTTCAATCTCAGGAATTAAATTGTAGACAAGGATGTTTCCCAGAGGGAAGTGTGGGTTGTGGAAGAAGAGAAAAATAAATGGCAGGAGTGGTCTCTCCCTTCCTTCCTCTTCAAAGCATGAACTGAGTGAGACCCTGTCCCCACTTTGGGGCACTTTGCTCTCTGCCACACAAGTTTTTGTTCAGTGGCTGCTGACATTCAATAAGCCACTGTTCAGTTCCCAGGGAATGACAGCTCTTAGCTCAATGATGATCCAAGTGGGTGATGCTTTGTACCACCGCTGACATGGTGCATGGTTTGAGGGAAAAAGAGAGTTCTCCAGAGCTGGGCTATCACTGAATATTGAACAATCAGTTTGGGGCTGCCCAAACCTAGGTCACAGTGGCTGAAATGCACTGAACTCCTTCCTCACTGGCTGTGGCTGCAGTAAAAGTCATGTGGAATGTGTGGTATTTAGGGGGTAGTTTTAGTAGCAGAAGCAATCTCACTGCCAACCTGCACTGAAAACAAGTGTTTATTTGTCTAAGAGAAAGTCCTGCAGCCAGCAAAAGTCAGGAGCTCTCTGTAGGTTTGCTGTGGTCTGACTTCCTGCATTCTCCCATGTCCTGTCCATGCTTGGCTTTGCTTTTCTCCCCAGAGCTGGAAATTCCAAGTGATTGGTGACCTGATGGGTGATGTTGTTTTGTTCAAAAAGAAGCTGCTGTGATGCTGAAAACAAAATTTTCCTACGTTGGTTTGTGATTCAGCTTAACAAAGGTGCAGATGATAGAATCATAGAATCATGTCTAATCTTTTATTAGTATTATTATTTACTTAGTATCAAGATTGGAACATTGGCAGCAAAGGGAAACCTCTGAAAACGTAAAGCATTATTTGGTTGTTTTCTCGTTGCCTGAATTTGTCCTGTACAGAAACAGTTCAGGTCTGCTCCACCTGAAGGTCTGTTTCAGTGGATTTTTAATTTGCCCAAGACAAATTTGCTCAGCTCTGCTGAGTGTCCTCGTGCTCACACATGACTGTTTCTATTCACATTTTGATATCTGGGTTTGACACAGATCATGAGACCACAGCAGTCACACCTTTACTCGTGTTTAACTGATTGATTTCCAGTCCTGGGAGGATACATTGATTATGATATTAAGTAGGTTTGGGGATAAGGCATGTGTGAAAATTATTAGCTTGCCTGAACAGGGCACATTTGAGTATTTGCCTGCTGGAAATGTAGGAGAGAGACACTGATCCTGGAATGCCAAACTGACAGGAACTCCCTGCTGTGCCCAGCTTTAGTGACCCCACAGCTGGATTCACCACTGGCCTCGGGAAGGGGCAGGAACAGCCACTCTGCCTCGGTTCTGCAGCCTAATCAAGGCCAATTAAAAGCCCTGTAATGTGCCCTTGCTTTGGATGAGAAGTACCCCAGGTTTCACTGCCTGTGGAAATACCCACAGCCGAGCTCTGCCTTGCTGTCCCCACCAGCCATCACCCATTTGGTCAATAGGAGCTTTCAGTGCCCTTTTGTGGTTGGTTAGGTGCTATTTAGGGTAAGACAGCTTTTTCGAGAATATTCCCAGCAAACTCACAAACCCACACAAAACGAAATGAGAAGGAAAGTTTAAGAATTTCAGTGTAACACCTTGAGATGAAGGGGTTGATTTCAATACTGATTTTTCCCAGGGCTTTCTGTTGTATTTTCAAACATGTTTGTTAGGATTAAAATAGAGAGCCTTGCAGGTGTTTCTCACTGCTTTTGCAAAAATAAAAGCTGTGATTATTTCCTGAGTACATCTTCAGAGCGTGGTGCCAGGCAGCAAAGCTGAGCAGGGACCACAGCCGTGGTCCTCTCTGCCCCAGTGACAAGAATTCCATGGTACAGCTCTGCTAGGACTTGGCAAGGAGCTTTTTATCGAGGAGAATACAGTTCAGAGCAAGAAATGTGATTGGTTTGTCCGGGTTTCTATGAAAACCTCCTCCCAGCTTTGCTCGAACTTTTATGTATTTTGGGTAGAACAATCATTACAAAACGACTGGCAATTCAGTGCAGCTTCAGGAGGGTCGATCTCCTAAAAAGTCAAAAAGGGAGGGACCCATAAACCTTCTGAGGAGCAGCACATTCCTGAAACACGTACTTAATGGGATTTCTTATGAATGTAATGGTTAATTTTGTAAAGGACTGCATAAATCTTACAGCAAGAAACTATTTGACCTTATTCTTTGGCTTTTTTGATTATTCTGGAAGGTGATTTTGTGACATCTAGTAGCCAATTTGCATTAATTGCTGCTGTAGAGACTTTGAAACTGAAATATTTGTTCCTTGGATTTCAGTTTGTAACAAGACCGCTATACTTTGTTAAAACTGCTTTGAAGCTTGCTGCACTATAACTTCAAAACAATGTGTTATCCTTTGAAATAAGCCAAATGTATATGCTTTTTATGAATTAGTGAGTGCAGTAAGAGAGAATTCAAGATCTTGTCGATAGGAGATTTTCTGTTGCCATTGTTTGGACTTGGTTTTCTATGTGTAAGTTAAAATTGCTAAATAAGTCTAACAATGTTTTGCTTTAAATGAACAGCATGGTCATTGAATTATGATCTCCTGTAGTTTTGTGGTGTCACTAAAACAGGTTTTATCGGTTTGTTTCATTTCTGTGATAATTCCACATGATTCTGTATGTCCAGTAATTAATTTCTTTTATTTAGAGCACTGATGGCAACATCAGGCAATACATCACCACCATCAAAGAAGGACCAAGTCTTGATTTGCTCTGCACCTTAAATAGTGCAAGGCTCAGCAGGAGAATTTGACTGTCATTTTTCTCATATCACTTAGTTTCTGTTTTTTTTCCAAGTTATTTATTATTTTTAATATTGTATTTTTCCTTGCATTTTGTTGTAAATAAACTACCAACAACTATTCTTTACAATGGTGGCTCTTTTCTCTTACTGAATCTCCTTTAGGCAGGAACCTCCTCATTAACACGTACCATTAACATTTCTACCCCGGCTCTGCAAGTCACTTCCTCAAAATTAACTAGCACGAAGAATTAGCTTTGTAAGGAAAATCGAAAGCACTTGCAACCTCTCCTGGGTTCTGTTGAGCCTCAGCTCTGTAAAGGTTTTACCGGGGCAGGTGCCCCAGCAGTCTGGCGTGAGCCCATTCACTTGTAAATGACCATTTGGTTGACAAGGAAGTTTTTCAGTGGGGAATCTAATTCTCTATGCAGGGCTTGGCAGCTCAGCGTTGTACCAAATAACTGGAAAATACTAGAAAAGAGCCCGCTCAAATCCTCTCAGGCTTGTCTCCAAGTCAGTTAATTTTAGTCAACAGAAAGTTCCCTCGTACAACGATTCTTTAGAAGCTTTTACACAGAGACTTCTCCATAGAAACAAAGCTTTCCCTGCTCCGGAGGAAAGGCAGCGCTCGTTCGGGATGGAAACGCTTCAGAGCAGCGTGGGACAGGACAGAGGGAACAAAAGGGGCTGGAAATGTTCTGAGCTGGAACTCGCACGGGGCAGAGGGGACAGAGGCCGGGCAGCCCTCAGGACACCCGGGGAGCGCTCAGGACACCCGGGGAGCCCTTAGGGACACCCGAGCAGCGCTCAGGACACCCGGGGAGCCCTCAGGACACCCGGGGAGCGCTCAGGACACCCGGGCAGCCCTTAGGGACACCCGGGCAGCGCTCAGGACACCCGGGGAGCGCTCAGGACACCCGGGGAGCGCTCAGGACACCCGGGGAGCGCTCAGGACACCCGAGGAGCCCTTAGGGACACCCGGGCAGCCCTTAGGGACACCCGGGCGGCGCTCAGGACGCTTGGGCAGCCCCGCGGCGGTCGCGGTGCCCGGCCCGGCCCCAGAGCGAGGCGGTGCCCGCGCTCCGTGAGGAGCAGAGGGGCCGTGCCCGGTGCCCCCAGCGACCCGGCCCGGCCTGGGCGCTCTTGGCTGCTGGTGTGATTTGATGGTTTGTACACCTCGGGCTTTTAGGGCAGCGCTGCACTGAAATTTGCACACACTTAAAATCCTGCGCATGAAGATACGAAGTGGTGAAAAGATGAATGGGATCGTTCGGCTCCGCAGGCGGTGGGGCCGGGATGCGCTGCTCTGAGGGGAACTCGCGCCCGCGCTGCCCCCGGGACACCGCTCAGGGCACCAGCCCCGAGCCCAGCGCTGCTGCCCGGGCAGAGTGAACCCCAGAGAAGCCTTTGCCGCCTCTCCTCGTGCAAATTAGCGCACGCCTGACCCCCTCATTAACATCCACGTGACCCCTCATTAACATACGCTGCCCCTTCATTAGCGTACACGTGACCATCTCATTAGCATGAACCTGGCCCCTCATCAGCATGCCCGTGACACCACCGGCACTCCCGGAGCCAGCCCTGGGAATCGCCGCGGGAACGAGGGAATGGCCGACACCGTGCGCGAAATGCACCGGCAGCACCCGAATAAAGGCAACCCCGATGGCGCCCTGGCTGCCCCGCGTTGTGACGCTGTTCTGGGAATAATTACTGACGGCCTTCCTTAGATGTTACAACATTTACAGTATTTAACACATTCGGAAGGCACCGTGTTCGCACACGCGCTGCCGAAGCCGCTGCAGAGCCGCCCTGAGCCCGGGGCAGGACTGCAGCGCTCTCGCTGCTGTCGCGACAGCACCGGCCCTGTCGCCGACCCTCGGCCGGGCCCGCCCCCGGGTGACGCTGCGGCGCGTGCGCCGCGCCAGGTCTCGCGAGAGGCGGCTGTGGCCAAGATGGCGGCGCTGTGCGAGTGCTTCACGCTGCGCGGGCCGGGCCC
>VZRZ01008316.1:169769-183318 GCA_013398175.1 Climacteris rufus | reverse complement strand
CCCGCGCTCCCGCAGCCGCCACCCCCGGCGGGAGGCGGGGCAGGGGGGCGGCCCCGGCCCGGGGGCGGCTCCAGCCCGGCCCGTCCGTGCCCTGCACCGCTCCCTGCGCTCTCCGCTCCCACTGCCCGCAGGGCAGGTGTCGGCTCGGGCCGTTGTTCACCTATTTCTGCCTTTGCTGATGTTCACTGTCCATTCCCCATTCCGAAAAACACTTCCCTCCCGAAGCCGCGGGTGCGCGTTCCCTGCAGTGCCCGGTGAGCTCTGGGCTGTCAGCTCTGTGCCAGCTGCCGTGCTGTTGGCAGCAGCAGGGAAGGTTTTAGTTCACAGCACCTCAAGCTGAAAGTATGTGCTGGTCTCTGTTAATATATATTCAGTAGACCATAATAAGAACCTTGAGGCAAATACTTGAGTTTCTGTCTTCAGTTGGCTTTCACATCTATGGGTTTGGGGATTGTAGTGACAGGACAGGCAGGAATGGGTTTAAACTGACAGAACATAAATTTAGATTAGATATTGGGAAGAAATTCCTCCCTGTGAGGGTGGTGAGGCCCTGGCACAGGGTGCCCAGAGAAGCTGTGGCTGCCCCATCCCTGGAAGTGTCCAAGGCCAGGTTGGACAGGGCTTGGAGCAACCTGGGATAGTGGAAGGTGTCCCTGCCCATGGCAGGGGTTGAACTTGGTGATCTAAAGTCCCTTCCAACCAAAACCATTCCATGATCTCAATGGATTAATGATACAACCTCCTTTGGGTCTTTTATTCCCACTGCCAGCACCATGTGTGAGAACATAACTGTGTTGTAAATATGCCCAGTACAGCTCTGGAGTGAGGAGAGGGGGTTGAGTGCCCTCAGAGCAGCTGGGTGTGAATCACACAGAACAGGAGTTCAGACAGAAAATCCATTGCTCTTGGAATCAATAACTCCCACTGAAGCAGGAAGAGAAGAAGCACAACTCTGTGTATGATTGTATTAATGAATAAAAACAGACCACACTGCTGATCAAAATTAGAATCTGCCACTCAGAAAAGCTGTGCCTCATACCTGTGCTTCATGGCATAAGCCCTTCACACTGTTACAGGTCAGAGTTACTTTTTACATGAAAAGAAATAATTCTGATTAATGCAGAGTTCTTTCCTGTTATTCTGAAATTTTTGGTGTTAAAGGTAGAAACAGGAATGCTTGAGGAATTTCTGAGTATAGCAGTTTCCATATTTTGATATTCTCCTTCAGATCTGATGTGTCTGCCTTGCATTTCCTTTCTGTCATGAGGAAAACCTCCAAAGTGATCTTTTATACATTATGTTTTAATTACAGTGTGTTTGTTCTGACTGTAGATTTCGGATCAGAAGCCCCTGGGCTGTTGGTCAGTGAAACACGGGCAGGTTCTCACCTGTCCTGTCGTGTGCAACTTTGAAACCCACGAGTACATTGCTGTTCATGATGACAAGGTGAGAGTTCATCCTTCTTTAGGGGATACAAGGATGTAAGGAATCCTCCTGAGGGAATGTAGGTACAGAGGAGATGTCAGTGCTGCATTTCTGGTTGAATGTGAACGTGGGGAGCCCTCAGCACACCAGTGAGATGAGGATCTTCTGTGCTGAGCACTGGTTGTCTGGTGGCCCTTCAAACACAGAGGGTGCTCAGTGCCTCGTGCATACATTCCCTGAGGATGAGTTCTTTGTCCTGTTGCAGCCTGGGTGCCATTTACATCTGCATGGTAACTGGGCTGAAATGGTTACAATAGTTCAGACCCCCATCCTTGTTTTTCTGCTCTGGATCAGCAGTAAAAGTTTCTGTGTGTACATTTGACTTTTCATTGTCGTCCATTACATATTCCTGGCCTTGCATTGTTTGTGAAAATCAGGCCATCTGTACCTCACCTGTCTCCACCACTTTGATCTGCTTTCATTTAGAGTTCTGCTCTGTCTTTTCCCTTACTCTTTCCTGCCCTTTCTTTCCAGTTCAGGATTTCTGAGCTTGGTTTCTATTCCTGTGGTCTCTGCTTCAGCCTCTTCCCATGCAAACCGTCCCTGTGGCAGTTCCCACACAGCTCACCATGAACACTCTCTGTCTCTTTCCCTCCTGTTTTGATTGCTGGTATTTTGGGTGCTGAGCAGTCTGTGTGGTATTGTTTTACTGGGCTTATGAATGATGCTTCTCTTCAAGGTTTTAAGAATATGGAAGAATGAAGATATTAACTTGGACAAAGCCTTTAAAGCCACGGTGAGTCTCCTCTGTGTTCTCTGCTGTGTGTTTTGGGTCCTCATGGAGGGAAAGATTGCTCTAATTTTCACAGTATTGGTCATATGACATTTTAGCTGACCAAAGACTTAACTTGTGCTTCATGATGTTCTGGAGTATTGCAAGGAATCCACTTGGACTGACTTTATCATCTCAGTATTTCTCTTTAAATGATTGCTATGCCAAGGCCAGCATTTCTGAGGACTTTGTGTAAAGATGGTGAATTGTGTTCCAACAGAGATCTTTGTGTCCTGCTGGCTGATGTGTTACCCAGCACTTTGTGTTGCTGTAGAGCAGTTGGGTGACTTGCTGACCCTCAGTTATGGTTTTTCTGATGTGATTCAGCAATGTGATGCTCATCAGGACACTGTCCTGGCTTTGTGTTGGGTAGTGATTTGCACTGTTTGTAGTATTTCAGCAAATCTACACTATGAGGAACCTTAAAGAGTCATCACTCTTCTGTTGAAATTTTATTGAAAGAGTTACAATAATGAAAAAGGACTGAGTTTCAAGGTAACATACAGAAGAACAAGGTTTGTTTTTGTTGCTGCAGCTCTCAGCAGATGTGTACAGGATCCATTCCCTGCCCAGTGGGGGGCCCCTGGTGCTGTTCAAGGGAGGAGGAGTCCGGACCTTGGATGTGCTTTTGGAAGCTCCACAGCAGGAGATAGAAAATGTCATCTCAGGGGAAGTCATCAGGTAAGGGAGGCAGCTTGGTGGTGCTTCCTGCTCAGAGGAATTGACCATCATGGTCAAAGTTGTTCCCTCTTTGAGGGGGTGGGGAGAAGACTGAGATCTGGGGGTTGGGTGGGTTTTTCCAACACATTGTTTTTAAAATCTTAGAGTTGTTTATACAGATTTCCTAAAAATAAGAAGGTGCCTAAAGAATGGTGATATGACTTTATGTATAAACCTAGAATTTGGAAGATGTTCATCCAGCTTTCTGGTTTTAGGTGGAGTGAAGCTTTTATGGAAGGTCAACAACCTGTCTTAATTTTTGCTACCGAGAAAGTGAGTTAAATACTTTCCTTTTTAAAAAACTTTCACAGCAGCACATCTAAGTGCTTTTTTCAAAGTCCATCAGCTGTTTCATTAGATTTTAAGAATTTTCAGTGAAACCATTATGCTGAATTAATCAATACAGCAGTTAAGTGGAAGTTAAGTTGCTTTCAGGGCTGAGGAGCTGGGCTCTTAGAACTGCAGAGAATAATTAGGATGAAATGCAGTAGGCACTGTGTGATTCTTCATTGCTCATTGTGAAGAACTTACTGAATAGAATCTATGTTTTAAAAAAGGAATTATACATGAATCTCTTTTTATGCAAATGTTTCTTCCTGTGAACCCATTTGTTGTATCAAATAAGAATTTTCTTGTTAGAGTCTGGAGACTTGTCTGAATTAGGCTGTATGTCCTATAGAAAAAACAGTTTCCTAATTTAACATTCAAAGTTAAGCAGTACTAATATTTGAATTTCTTTTATCTCTTCTTCATGTACATTAAAGGAAAACTTGATTTTCTTTTTTTTTGTTTAGGATGGGGATTTTTTCATCTATGTACAGAAACCTAAGCTGAGCAGCCTACACAAATACAAGCTCAAACAGGAATCATCTAAACCACTGTGTTTCACAGCACAACTGAAAAACCAAACTGTCACACTTCTGTGCTTGTGTAAGTTACACTTCCTAATGGGATGTGATAATGAAGCAAAGAATTGTATCAAAGGAGATTAAATGTTGATATTTATGATTGCTGTTTAATATTTTTAGTTCTTTAAACTTCCTAAACCAGCTGGAAGTAGTAATGAAACCTTCCTGATATTGTAACAGCTGCAAAGGCCAACGGTTCCTACTGTAACCACCTGTACCTTGCAGATCTCATGCCACACCTTTATTTTGCTGCTTTGGATCATCATGAGTCCTTTCAATATTCTGTATTATTTCTTCTTTCAGCATTCAATGGATTTTGTTCTTTTTGGGTGTCCTTTTGCCATATCATATCAAATAGTTTTTTTCTACAAAAATCAATTGTAAAAGAGTAATCACTTTTTTTTGACAGATTCCAATTACTCTGTGTACAAGGTTCTGATACCTCTGCAACAAGGTACTGAACAAGAAGAGGAAGAACAGCAACAAATTTTGTCCAAGTCACTACTACTAAACCTTTCAGTATCTGGAAGTGTTCTGAAAGGAACATCTTTAGTAGTCCTTGACAAAGACCACATTGCAGTGTTGGGCAGTCTGGCTGCACCTGGGAAGGAACACAGAGGTAACTTGAAAAATCACATTAAGATGTTGTAAAGTCTAAAATTTCCTTAGGCACAGCACTCAGTGGGAAAATTGTGCTGTCCCTGTTGCCACAGCTTCTGGCTTAAAGCTCTTCACTGGAAAACCAAGGTGTCTTTAAGCATTGAGATCTGACCTGAGGGATGTAATTCCTAACGCTGAATACTGGCTGAGCTATTTTGAAACAGTTATTTGTTTCCTCAAGTGTTTGTAACTGAAAGTAGCAAAGGCAAATGTAGCATTTATGTTGCTTTTTTGGCTTGTAACCTCTATTTCTTATTTCCTCAGAGTGCCTGACCATATGGAATACAAAATTTCAGACATTGCAAACCTCAAAGCAGCTGCCCCAGGGGACCAGTGGCCAGGTAAAGCTCAGACTTTTAGTTAAACTTATAGCAAGGAGTTACACATCAGCCTGTACAGGAACACACTTCTCTTAATCTCATTAATGATACATTTTAATCTTTTGCAGTTGTGGTGTTATGAGGAAAAATTTTTTTTATTTCATGGGAAAGTGCTGACTGTCATTATGTACAAGTGTGAAACATCATCCTTGGCAGCTGCTGTGGGAAAGCTCAAGGACAGTCAAACCCCTGGTAAGATTCTTTATAATTGCAGTGAAAAGATCTTGTAAAATGAAGACTTCTGAAATTGTACAAAAGTTATTTTAATACAGTCCTATAAAATGAATTGAAGCTAAACAGCTTGAAGCACCTTCACACTGTATTGTGTTCCTGGCTGTTAAATTTGCTGGTGCTGGGAACACCAAAGCACACAAATGTCTGATTTATTGTGGCTTCACTTAACCTGGGTTGTCATGCAGGTACTGGAATGACTGAAAACACTGGAATGCTGGTGGTGAATACTGAAAACAAAATGAAGTGCTCTTTCCTAAAAATTATTTTCAAGGAGTTTGTGATTGGATAGGGCAATGTCAAACCTTAGTTTGTGAACTTCAGTTTAAAATTGTGCTGTCATGGTGGTGTTAATTAAACATTGCATTGGTAAAATGTTGCAAGTAATGCTGAAGATAAATTGTGTAATAACTTCTCTTGCTCCCAGAGGCAAAATGGAGAAACTGTATAAAAAAGTAATAACATTACCTGCTGCTGAAATAAAACTGGCAACTTCCTTAGCATAAAATCACTTGGATTATAGTTCAGAAAGTATCTATTAGCATAAGAAGTCAATGCAATATTCATACTTCAATAAATGTGCTGTGTTATCTTCATTTAGTTTCCTTTGTGTTCACAGATATGTCCTCCTTTGTGAACTGGCATACCCTGGAAGATGAAGAGGTGGTTTCCTTTCAGTCCCAGGAGTCTGTAGCTCTCAAACCTGAGTCCAAAATGAATGTAAGTCAGAATTAGGTTCATGTGAGGTTGCTTTATGTCTTGTCTCTTCCCCGTGCTCCTACTTAGGTGCTGCAGCAGAAAGAAATTTCACTGTGTGTGTTACTGATTGTTTCTAACACTGTTCTGGAGTTGGAGTTAATAATTATAGTCTGGGCAGCAAGTTGATACATGAAGTACTCAGTTATCTTGCTTGAAATCCTTAAATATTTTGGAGCTGAATAATAACTATGTTTTTCTTTACCATAGTTGAGATCAAAAGGAAACAGTGTTGCTAAAGTACAGCCAGCGGCCTCATCAGTTGGGCAGCGCTTACTAAATCTCAAAGTAAGTAACCCAAATATCCTCAAGCAGTGTTCAGACACTCTCAGAATATTCTAGGAGACTCTTAAGCTGTTATCTCTTTCCATGTCCTCTTGCACGTATCAGCTTGACCAAGCTGCCTTGAAGAGATGAGTTGGGGGATATTATTGTTGTGCAAGAACAGAATTTGGCCATGGAATGAAGTTTTGTCACAGGACTGTGTTTTGAGAACTGCACAGTACAGGGCTTGTAACAGCTGAGTTCTGAGAGCTTGCACAAATTTGTTCATTTTCAATGACAGTCTCTTACACTGACTAAGGTGGGAGCATATTTCAGCTGAACTTTTTAGGTTCTTATTTATGGCTTTAATATCGTTGAAGGCATTTTGGCTCTAGGAAGTCGAGAGGAATTGCCAGGAATTCCACTGCAAATACAACAATTAGCTCTTTAGTTCCTTTGTAGAACTTGCAGCAAGTGTTGTGATAAGTTCAGTTTCCCTTGCTGTGTAACCTACAGTTCACCTGGGGCTGGACACCTTGTTCATGTTACTGAAGTAACAGGTGATTAGTCCATGAGCAGTCACTAGAGGTACCTGAGTTCACAGTATTTACCTCATTTGCCTCTTTCATGCTTGAGAGAAACTATGAAAGCACAGAGTGGTGAGGGAATTTTTGTAAATTTTTGTTGCTTGAATTCCAAAATAGGTCTGCTTCTACTTGATGTAATTAATACCAGGACAATTGTTAAACCTGTGCCTTGTGCTTCTGAGTTGCACAGTCTTTGTCTTTTCCAGGATGCTCCTACATTTATATTTGAAAATAAATTGAGAAGGCTGCTATCAAAACCACCAATGCCAGATTTGCAAGCTGCCATTGGCTGTGTGGTCACTGCCATCACAGACAGATGTAAAACCAATCCAAAGTACTACCCCCAAAGCGTCCTGCTGCAGATCCTCAGAACCCGGGACTTGTCCTACAGGTAATGACTCTGCATTTTTTAAATGGTAAGGAGTAGTCTTCAAAAATAAAATTTTCAAAAGTAGGAAAAAAGTTCTATATAAAGTACTCCTGAATGATCAGAATTTGATACCAAAGGTGCCCATTTTCTGATGAAGCTGATGTTTTACATAAAACTCCAGCTGAGGAGCAAGATTAGTACTATTGCCTTAATTGTTAATGGAGTTCTCAGTGAGTGTGGTCTGTGCAACCTATTAATTTCATATTCTTATAGTTTATGTCCAGATCTAATGGCTGTTGCTTTGAAGAAAAAAGATGTGAATCTCTTACAAATCTGCCTACAACGGTTTCCAGATATTCCTGAAGAAATTACCTATGCTTGCCTGAAAACATTTTTAAGGTAGCTTGAAATCACTCTTTTCTTTTTTCTTCACCAAATTCTAGTCTATATTTTCACTTTCATAGTAAGCTTCAAACAGTTCATAATGTGTGTTAATGGCATTGCTGATTTTAAAGCTAATAATGACAAGTATGAAATGTCTGGAATTGTGTTTTTCAGCGTTAGTGAAACCTATCTTCAAAGAGCACGTGTGAACCTGGAGTCTGTGATCTGTTACATTGATGTTGAAAGCGACAACAAAGAGGTTAAAACTGAAATTGTAGAAAATGGTTTCAGTGCAGAGATGGATCAGGACATGTGTGAGACCAAAAGCCCCCAGGAAAGCCAGTGCAGGAGTGATGGGGAATCCTGCCCTGTGGGACCTCAGAAGGCAGCGCTGCTGTATCCTCTGTGCAGGGAAGGGAGGCCAGGACACCGGGTGTCATTGCATGGTTATTTTTGGTGTTGCCAAAAGACACATCTTCTGTTAGTGCTGAAAGTTTCTGGGTTCTCATAAGAGCATTTCCTACTCATTGGAAAAACTGTTTAGAAATAGAAATAGAAACGTTTAACTTTTAGAAAGCATCTACACCAATTTAAACTTAGTTTTATTGCACTTTTGCAATAATCTTCCTCTATTTGAGGGAAAATGATCAGTGATTTGGATGTTTGCCTGTTGAAACACATCAGGCAGTGAACAGAACTCTCTCAAAAGAACCTGGAGAAATACTTTATTTAGAATTCACTCTGCTTTGTAGAAACTGGTATTTTTCCTGCAATGTTATTACCTTAACAGCACTGTACAGGAATGCTATTCTCCATTCAGCTTACACTGAAAGATTTCTTTTGCCTCACCTGAAAAACCTTCCAGCTCAGCATGCTATTGTAAGTATCTTAACATTAAAAGGTTTAAAAGCCCTTCCTATTTTGTGGTGAGGGAAAGGGAAGAGAGTTTTTCAATTGTATGTGAGAAATTCACCACTCTTACTGGAGTCTGAATAACAAACTAATGCACAAAAATAAAATTGGGATGCCTACTAAGATTTAATATTAAGGAATATCATGTTTTTCCAGATACTTAAGGATATTTTTCTAATTCTGTAGTCCTTGCTTATGTTAGAATATGTAAGAAAGAAACCTTTATGAGCCAGCCTACCTGGAATATGTTCATATTTTGTTAGCAAGTAATAATTGCTTGATTTAGATGCTTTTTAAGACAGGAACAAGACACACTGATTTAGTCAGTTCCATCAGAAGCAGAAGTTTAGAAAACACGTGAAACAAACTGTCCACTGTGTACAGTCCCAAATGTAATACAAATCTAGATCCTCTCAGTTTAGGAAAAACCCCACCAAACTCCCCTTTTTCTCAAACCCTGAAATAAGTGTGTGTACCTGAGCATATGTGGGATTTTCCAGTGATTTCAGAAAAACCCCACACATCAGAACAAAGCTGCTCTCAGCTCTAACACATCTCCTGGAACAATGATTACCTCTGAATGCAATTTACACTGAATATTGCTGAGAATTTTCAAACATCCAGCAATGGATGGTGTAAGGGAACCATAAAACTGGGTTTTAGTGTGTAATATGCAGGCATCTATGTTGCTTTCAGAAATCAAAAAAAATTAAAATCCTTATGAATATTACCATGTTCAGGACAAAATCCCTCGTTTTTTTAACTGTTTGTCCTTTAAAAATGTTCTGACTTTTTTACTTGCAGCTGTTTCTCAAGTATTTGTATTACCTGTATGTGAAATGCAGTGAGAAAGTGAACACCACTCTTCCTGGGATCCGCTCTCCCACCATAAATCAGGTGAGCAGCTCATGCTGGGAGCTGTCCTTCCTTCCTCCCCTTCCTGTGCTGTGGGACTTGGTGAGGGCTTGGGAATATCTCAGACCAGCTGACACCTCCAGTGATTCTACAAAGCATTGCCTGTTAGTGTGACCTGTCTGAAATCAACAATCAAACCCCAAATACACTGCCCAAAAACATGAACCCTTGCATTTACATTAGAAGTTCATGTTTCAGAGTTCAGCTTTTTAAGCCAAATGTGTCTCATTTCTGGAGTGGGAAGTGTAATTATACTTATCTTCTTTGTCTTCAGATCATGGATTGGATGTGCCTGTTACTTGATGCTCACTTCACTGTCATGGTGATGCTGCCAGAAGCAAAGGAGTTGCTTTCAAACCTGCATAAGTTTGTGAGGGCCCAAGTAAGTTCCATTTTCTGGGATATTCATTTTCAGTTGGATTTGGAATATAGAAGGGGGAGAGGCAGACAACAAATTACAGAGTGACTCAAATAATGTGTGTCCTCCTCTGTATGCTCCTTCCTGAGCTTGAATTGCATTTGTCTCATTTTGGTTTCAAAAGTTGCTGTGTTTGGTTGGTTTAAATATTTTAAACTGCAGAACCACAGAGAGTTCCACAGGATGATGATGATGATGCATAAAAAGAATTAGAATGTATTTTACTGTAAATGTCTGTGTCTTCTTCTTTCCAGGTCCGGTTCTACTCAGAACTGAACAAGATTGAAGGGAGTTTGCGGGAGTTACAAAGACTGAACCACCTGAGAGACTCTCAGACCTATTCTATTGAAGTGCTGGAAATCATTTGAATTTGAAATTCATTATTAACACGTTTCTTTTTTATCAATTCCTTTTCTGACAAGGATGTATTAGCACTCCATATTGGGGCTGTCAAACGTTGTTTTCTACATAGGAGGAGCCTGGTTACTCTGTAGCTACATGGGAGTTGTAAGTTTGAAACTCGTGTATTAAAAGCTCTCTTTTTAACTGGATGAGAAGCTGGATGCTTGCTTGTATTTTCATGTAGAATTTTGGTTTGTAATCCTAAGAACACCCTAAAATACCACACAATTCTTGGCTCAGCACGAGGTGGTTATGGCAGAAGTGCTGGGGGCATAACTTGCTGACTTGGGCTGTGTGGCTTTGAAAGAGCTGCACACACAGTTAAAGGCTCAAGACACTTTGGAAATGGACATGTTCCAGTTGTATTTATACACTGTTTGTCAGTACTAAATGTATATAAAAGTAACATTTAAAAATAACCAAGCACTGCAATGGCAGCTGAAGATTCTTACAGCGGGGAACTTCTTGGCACTGGTAGTAGTTGCTTTCCATATTCTGAACAAGAAAACTCACCTGGAATTTAAAATAAGAATGTTCTTATCTACATCAGTTGGTTTTCTCTAAGTGCTTTTTCAACTAGTGAACACCTCAGCTTAGTTAATGTCATCTATACTGCTTGAATTCTAGCATTTCAAAATAGCTTTGGATTGGTTTTGATTCTCTTTGAACCACAAAATGATGAACTGAAGTTTTATGAAACCATTTGTTGAAGATTTTACAGGTATCTGTTGAATTACACTTCTGATTAGGCATTCACCTAAAGCTGACTTGTTATAAGCTACTTGTGGGACTGTATTCATGTAAATGGAAGCTTATCTGGGATAGGGGAAATGGGACACTTCAGCATAGTGCTGGATTTCTGGGAGTCAGGTATAAAATGAACTGTTGGGGCAAGATACATCAGTACATTTTCAGAACAGCAAATATGATGTTAATTTATTTTTCCTAATGATGTGATTGAATATTAGTAGAATTCAGCAAATCAGTACATTGATGTACTTTGGTTTAATCATACTAAATAAAATGACAATTGGAAATATATTGAATTACCTCAGCAAAAGTCATGTAAGCCCTTGCTTCCTACAAGTGACTTTTAGTCTGCAGCTGAGCTCTAGTGTAACATTACTCAGCAACACCTTGGTGTCCTAGAAGAATGTGCATGGAACTGTGTGGAGAGCTGAACAGTTCCTCATACAAGCTTTGGAACCATTTGGAGGGAAGGACTGGACAAAAGCATCTCAGTCATGGAAGGAAGGGCCCATGCTCCTTGTTCTGAATGCCATCCAGTGTAGGTTAAGTTCTTTCCCTTATCCTTGGAGAAGGAACCCGTGCAGACAACAGCTTGGAACAACTGGGCTATTCATCTTCTCCAAAATGCCCTGTGAAATGAGTCTTTTTCTCCATCTGTCCTAAGGATGGAGGCAGGGTAGGGCCTCCACCCAAAAATTCCTCTTCCTGCTGTATTCAATTCACTGATAAATATGCTCATTTAACTATACCAGCAGATTCCAAATAGGAGCTTCAAGTTCCTCATCAATATTTTCTATTCTGAGTGGACACAGACAAGTTACAGGGTTGGGGTTGATTTCTCTGGGGTCTCTGGGGCTTGGAAAGGACTAACTTAAAGTCCTGTCCCTGGAGTTAATGTACCTCTCTAGGCATCTGTAAAATTAAAATTATTTATGTCCTATTTAGTAAGCACTCGCACATCACCAGCTGATGTGCAACCAACTGATAAGGGATGGGATTAAGAGACAATGTCTTCTAGTTCACAGTTCAAAAGCAAATGATTCTTAGCACCTCTGATCTACCCCAAATACACAAAATGCACAGTGTTTCAGAGCTGTTAATGCTCTCACAAAGCTGCAGGCTGTGTGATTAGTGCAGTAGATGCACCAGGTACCTTTGCTAGATTCTCAGTGTATGGATGGCAGACTGCACAGATGTTTTTTCCAAGCTCACAAAGGGAGAGAGTGGAATAACATCCCTCAAAATGTGTATCTGTGTATTCATGTATTTAAAGTTACCACAGTCCTTTGCAACCTTGTAAGAGGTTGCAAAAATTAGCCTGACATAAGCAATCTAAAGGTAACTTTGAAAGGTTCAGAATACAAATTGAGTAGAAAGGTGTAGATGGGGCTGGGCAATGTTGGCTGTTGGTGTGTGTATCATCCTGTGTTTAGACCGTGGCTCTGAGCCTGTGCAGCTGCAATGCTGAATATAAAAGAGCTGCAGATAAAAAGCTGGATATGAGAGTGCAAATTGGGCTAACCCCTGCTGCCATGGTTGCATGCTTGATGCTGTGGCAGGTTTGTGGGCTTAATGAGGTGCTCGGCCTGAGCAACAAGTTAATGAACAAAAGGACTTCAAAAATTTCTATAGAAGAATGCAAATTAAATGACACATTGGACATGCAGCTTGTGGCATGACCAGTGCTGGGTTTTACCTTGCTCAGAAGCATAAGCAAGGGACTGAGAGAAAATGAACTTGTGAACGGACTGATTTTCTAATGATAAGAGTTCTGGCTCTCCAAAAGCCCAAAGCTGTGTCGATCTAGCAATGGAAAAGAAGGCTGGCTGTAAGAAATGCAGGATGTTTGTGTGCCTCGGGCTGGCTTTCAGTATGTACTGCTTATGCTCAGGAAACTGATACCTGAATTCAAGTGGTGGCATTGGAAACCCAACAGTGCAACTGGTTTGTTTTGACTTTTAGCCCTTTGTGGCCTCTGGCAAATGGGAAAACCAGAGGGAATACAAAGCAGTCGAAGTCCCTCTCTTTCCCGGCAGATCAGATAAGGTAGATGGACAAAAATGGTGATGATGGGTCCTTATGTGATGTCAGCCTTTGTGTAAGGGTGAGCTCTAAGAGGGCTTTAATGGGTGGGGAGTCGAAGCACGGCCAGAGATGAGTGTCAGAGGTCCAAGGGAACTGCTTGGTGCGGGTGGAAGAGGGAAACCTCTCCCCAGGGGACACCCGAGGTCTGGTTTGGGCGGGGGATGAAGCCCCCTGTGGGGAGCCCCTGCCCGGGCTCCGGCGCTCACCTCGCTGTCGGGGCGCGGGTCAAGCTCTGGGAGAGACCCCGGACACAAGCGCCGCGATTTCGGTGTGGGGAGACGGTGAGCCCGGGGCCAGGGCCGGCTGAGGGAGCGGCGGGGTCGGGGCCGTGACCGGGAGCCGGCGGAGGGGAAAGGAGCAAGTGGAGCATGAGGGGGCGAGGGGCGGTGCCGGTGCCGGGGTCGGGGTCGGTGGTTGGTGCCGGGGGTCGCTGCTGGGTTCGGGTTCGGTGCCGGGTTCGGGGTCGGTGGTTCGTGCCGGGGTTCGGTGCCGGGTTCGGTGTCGGTGCCAGGGTTCCTGGCCGGTATCGGTGCCGATGTCAGTGCCGGGT